>ML777883.1:211603-241788 GCA_009831015.1 Picea engelmannii
CAGCCTCAGCTTCGTCTTCGGGGTCACTCAGATCTCCTGGATTTACCGTGCGCCTCTGCGCTGCTTCCATATCTTCAATTCTAGCACGAAGATTTCATACTTCCCTTTCCAATTCTATATTTTGTTCATGACTGCTTCTTTCCCTGGACACTTCCCTCTGCCCCTCTGGGTCGGGTGATTGCCTACCTCTTCTCGGTGGCATTATGTCTTCTCTTCCTCTCTGCTACAAAAACAGAGAAATCTTTGGCTCTGATACCACACTCACGCAACCTGCCCCTCAGCGAGCAGCCTGCTCCACCAGGACCTTCTTCCTTGCGGGCCCGAAGAGTCTAAGCTCTTCCAACTCCCCTCGGAAGTCACGAGCCACCCACAGTAACTCCTTCGACTCTTTCCCCTCCTTCGAAAATCGGGATATCGCGACTCGGGAGTTCGCGGTTCACGCAAACACAATTCACATGCACAACCAAACCCCGAATCCCGATAGTCAACGGGTCAGCACTCTTTTCTTTCGGAGATTTCCCTATCGGGAAATCGAAGGTTGTGGTGTCGAGCGTCTCCTACAACACAAAACCCCGAACCCCGAAACTCCGACTGCACGCCACCTGTCCTCCACTTACTCCCGGGGCCCATGATGCCACATCACCCTCAGGATTTCGTGGATCACGAATCCATAATGCGAAGTTCCTTGGTGTCGAAAACCCCGAAACGCCGAATACCGATATCCAGGATCTGATGCCGCGTGTCCCTCCGTAGGTCGACGACTCCCGTTACTTCAGGAAATCGTAACTCGCGACTTCACGGGGCATAAAACTCTTGTATCACGAAACTCCGAACGCCGAAACCCCGAAGCTCTGGATTCGTGCCACCTGTCCAGCTATGATCGACGGCTCCGGTCGAATCGGGAAATCACACTTTGCGATTTCGAGGAGTATAAAACTCTTACTATGTGAAACGCCGAACGCCGAACCTCGATTTGAAGGGATCCTGCGCCACGTGTTCCTGTCTGGATCAACGACCCAGATTGACTCGGGAAATCGCGGCTCGGGATTTCTCGAGGTGTTGAACTCTCGCCTTACCGATCCCCGAACGCCGAAACTCCGAAGTCCGATGGACTTTGATTCTCCACGCCTATGGTAAAGGGTTCTCTCGCACAACTCCTCCTCGATCGAACGGTCCTCTGGATTTCGCAGAACTTCACGGGGATTTCCAACCGTCGATTCCCTTCCTCCTGAAGAATTCTCCTCTTTACCACCTTCGTCCTGTGCGGCCTCCACTGGGTCGAATTCACGCGAATCAAAGGAACTATCCCTCCCGAGCTTTCATCAATTCAGACTCCTTTAAGGGTTCCTCGAACACGTTCCCTGTACTCGGTCTTCTACCACCTCCAAAAGTGATGAAGTCTTCTGGCTTTTGCGCTTTCGCGCTCGCAACAACTTCGACCTTCCCCTTCTCAGACTTGCTACTGAGACTCAAATTTGACCTGCACTCACCTGCACGGCTCAAATAACTCAACCCAACTCTGGACGAAGTGAGAACAACGGTTCAACTGCTTAGCCTCCTCGATGCACTCAATGCAGAGGTATTCAACTGCACTCGATGCAGGAATCTCCTGGCCTAAGCGGAGAACCAATTGAAACTCATTCTCTCAGGTTTCTAACCTGATATGCAATCACATAAGCAACATATAAAATATAAGCATAAAAGGAAGTAAACATGCATAAGCACAATATCAGCAACACACAGAGATCAAACACATCCATGGAATTGAATCAAAGCTCTTCCCATTAATTCAATATCTGTACATGGAGTTTTTCTTCACATGCTCTCTGCTCTGGTCTCCCCTTACTCCTGTATGAATGAGACCTTTTTTTTTTTTTTTTTTTTAACAATGATACAAGCGAGGGTGTCTATACTCCGTTTTCCCTCTCAAAAGGTAAACTGTCTAATCTACAGCTAATTTCTATCTACCAGCCTTAATTGTATTAAATGCCTTCCTATCTATAACATAATACAAATGCGCCCGGCTTTGAATGCCCTTGATTTAAACGACGGCGCAACAATACCAAGATAGAATTCAAAATTTTGGGGTTTGCTGGCTTGTCCAGCTGTATAGTCTCTTATCCACGCGCTGGTTCATATGATTAATTTGCGGATGCTCCTGCATCAGAAAGAGATCCACTATTTAGGTCATATCATTTCATGCAAAGGAATCTTAGTAGACCCAGAAAAGGTAAAGGCCATTATGGAATGGCTAGTGCCGAAAAATGCACATGAGGTGAGAAGCTTCATGGGGCTAGCGGGTTATTACTAGAGATTTGTGGAAGGATTCTCAAAAATAGCGAAACCCATCATCACTTTGCAACACAAGGGGGTCAGGTATGAATGGACAGAAGCATGTGATAGCGCATTCATTGAGCTTAAGAGATTACTAACTAGTGCGCCAATTCTACGAGTGCCAGATATGGAAAAGGACTTCATGGTCTGCACGGATGCCTCGAAACAAGGGTTGGGGGCCGTGCTAATGAAGGATGGAGGAGTGATAGCTTATGCGTCAAGGAAGTTGAAAAAGAACGAAGAGTTATACGCAACTCATGATTTAGAGTTGGCAGCTGTAATGCTAGCTCTGCAACTTTGGAGGCACTATCTTGTGGGGCAAAATTTTGAACTCAAGACAGACCATCAAAGTTTAAAACATCTCTTCACTCAAAGAGATCTGAATGCCAAGCAAAGGCGATGGAGTGAGTTTATGAGTGAGTATGATTTTGGTATTTCATACATAAAGGGAAAGGAAAATGTGGTCGGAGATGCCTTGAGTAGGAGACCACGTATCTTCTCCTTGGTACCCTTAAAGGTCAATCTGAAGGAACAGGTGTTGACACAACTACTAGGAGACAGTTGGTATTTAAAGGTTACTTTAGACCTCCAGAGTGGGAGGCAGATAGACCCAAAGTATGAAGGATATAATCTAGAAATAGACAGATTGTTGAGATATCGAGGAAGAATGTACATCCTGGAGAATGGGGATATTCGAAATATCATACTAAAGGAAGCCCATAGAGCACTTTATTGCGCACATCCGGGTGTGAAGAAGATGTACGTCGAGATGAAGAAACTCTTCTTTTGGGTAGGCATGAAGTGCGATGTAGTCCATTTCTTCGCCAGATGCCTAGAGTGTCAACAAGTGAAGGCCGATCACCATCACTCGGCAGGCCTCCTACAACCACATGATGTCCCTATGTCCAAGTGGGAAGTCATCTCAATGGATTTTGTTGTAAGGTTGCCACTCACGTCTCATCGAAAAAATGCTATTCTTGTGATAGTGGATAATTTAACCAAGAGTGCTCATTTTATTCTGGTTAAAGACACTTACGATGTCACTGATGTGGCACGAGTGTTCATAAGCAAAGTTATCTGTTTGCATGGGATACCTAGAAAGATTATTTCATATAGGGACTCCAGGTTCACTTCTAGATTCTGGACAAGTTTACAGTCAATGTTGGGGACTCAATTGAACTTAAGCACCGCTTATCATCCTGAAACAGATGGGCAAACTGAGAGAGTAAATCAAGTTATGGAAGACATGCTTAGGATGTATGTAATGGATAATCAAACCCAATGGGAGAAGTACCTACCTTTGGTAGAGTTTGCCTACAATAACAATTATCATAGTTCCATTGGAATGCCACCATACGAAGCTTTGTATGGAAGGCCATGCAGAACACCATTGAGTTGGGATAGATTAGAAGACCGAGTAATAGTTGGGCCAGAATTGATTCAGGAAATGGAGGAATAGGTGATTCAGATCAGGCAGAGGCTAAAGGAAGCACAGGATAGACATAAAAGTTATGTGGATGCACACAGGACCGACCAAAATTATGAAGTGGGGGACCAATTTTTCATTCATATCAGGTCTAATAAGAGTACCATACGGTTTGGGAAGGGGAAAACGTTGTCACCTCGGTTTATAGGGCCATTTAGGATCCAAGAGAAAATTGGACCCATTGCCTATCGTCTCGTACTGCCACCCCACTTGCATAAAACTCATAATGTATTTCACGTATCTGTTTTACGTCATTATGTTGCTGATGAATCACATAAACTAAATTGGAAAGAATTGCAGGTATCGGACGTGGGAACCCTCATGGTAGAACCGTTACACATACTGGACCGTAGAGTCCAACAACTCATAAACCGTCTGGTAGACCAAGTTAAGGTTCAGTGGGACAAATATAGTCCAGGATCTGCTACTTGGGAGGATGCCGAGACACTACAACGAGATTATCCCTTGCTATTTTGACCACCTCGAGAATATGTTTCTCAAAGGTGGGGTGTATGTAACACTACCTTTTGATTTAGACAACCAGGATTACCTGAGGCCTATACACTTTATTTCCTAGTCACCATGAAACTATTAAGTGATATACTTAAACTTTAAACTTATGAACTGAAATGAATGTTTAAGTGTTACTAATGATGATGCATGTGATGCGATCTATTCTGTGAATGTAAATTTTACGAATGTTTAAATGTTATTGATGATGATGCATATGATGCGACATATTGTGAGAAAGTGAAATTGTTGTATGTTTAAATACTATTAGAATGATGTTGGATACGATGAAATCTATTTTGGTAAATGATAATCTTGTRAATGGGTGACGAGTATGAATTATGGGATATTGTGAAATCTAATTCTAATGWGAAAGACTTGATGTAAATGTATCGGTAYGGGGATACCAAATTGAARCRACGATAGTATGCCATTATRTGATGATAATGCATAKAAATGTATGAGTTTGTGTTGCAGACTAATCTGYAKGTTATGGGYTATGAAATAGCYAAAGAAATRATAATGATGAAAGTGGATATCAKGACCACTAACYGAGAAACATTGTGGTATGAATAATGTATGTGAAATTTATATTGATTTGGATGCATTACTATGATATGTGGACTAGTGCATGATTTTAGTACTAACACTGCCCAAAACCGAATAAACGATGACAAAACCTCCAGCAACACGGTGCCCTTGTATGTTCCATTGTAGGGTGTTGACCCTAGTTCTGATAGGAAGGGTGGAGGCATTTCCCACCGTGTATCCTCCCTTGTAGGGTGTTGACCCTGGTTCTGCTAGGAGGGGTGGAGGCATTTCCCACCGTGTATCCTCCGAAACCTGAAGTCATGGGAGGACGGTGCTAGTTCACGCTCCCTAGGACGTGTGATGACGACTGTCAGTTGCCTGCTAGGGAATCTTGGTCGAGATAATGACACTTCCACTTACGGGTTCTATTTGGAGTTAGGTCAATATAGTTGATGCTCCAAGATAGTCTAGCAGAGGAAGGATAGGAATGGAGCTGGAAGTAGGTTAGGGAGGAAGGATGAATAGTAATAGTTGTGACAGTATGGAGATTGTCTTGTGGTGGAATTGATGTCTTCCCTTCAAAAAAAAATAAAAAATGTTAAACCGGATAATTGTGATTAAAGAATTTCTTAAACAATTGATTAAATGTTGTCTTTTATAAAAGACTAGTCTTGCTGACTGAATTGAATGCATGCATAAATTACTAAAGGATGACAGTTTGATTATTAGTAAATGCACGAGACTTGCATGTACTAGCTACACATGCATTTCTTGAACATATACACTAGTATGTATGAGTTTTCTTGACTTACTTACTGATAACGCAGTTACTTGTTGTGAATGTGTGAACCATGCTCTTTTCCTTAGACCATCAGATACCTTAAACTTCGGGACGAAGTTTCTTGAAGGGTGGGTGTATGTAACGAACCTAGTTGAATAAATGAGTAAAGGTTGAAAAGTAAAATTAATTAAAGAAGATAATTGTGGTTAACTAAGTAATACTCTAACTACAGATCACATTTAATGACCTGAGAAATAAAATCTAAAAGATCAATGAAAAATGATATAGAATGGTTGCGTATGCAGAGAGGGAGCCTATGAATCCCGAGAAGATAAAACATTAAAGGAAGGGAAGGGACATGTACGGAGGTGGTTGAAGAAGTAACTGCAGTAGTTTTCCT
Source organism: Picea engelmannii (assembly GCA_009831015.1). Classification (NCBI taxonomy): domain Eukaryota; kingdom Viridiplantae; phylum Streptophyta; class Pinopsida; order Pinales; family Pinaceae; genus Picea; species Picea engelmannii. The sequence goes on from ML777883.1 coordinate 217,646, forward strand.
AGTTGGTAGGGAGGACATTAGTTTTGGGCAGTTATTTTCTTGTTTGATGCAGGATTGATCTGTGTACCAAGTAGAAGGAAGGTAGCAACAAGGCAAAGAGGCAACAGAAATTAGCATCAGATCCAGGTATTTGTTAGGTTATGTATTTATTTCATTTTTCCATGAATTCATAATTTATTGATAAATCTAAGTTACTGAAGTCTGCTGTTAAGAAAAATCAATATTATGCTATGAAATTATTGTTTTAGTTTATAGAATAAATTGTTTTCGAAACTTAATGATGTTTAGAATTACCAGGTTGTTACAAATGGGTTGTTATCTTGGCACAAGTTCCCATTCTTAGGGATCTCCTCTTAGGATTAACTCTGATATACACATGATCCCCCACCTTGAACTCTTTCCGAGCTCTTTTACCATTAGCATAGCTCTTTTTCCTGTCTTGAGCCACTTTCATATTTTTCTTAATTTTGACTACTTCATGTTCCATCTCTTTCAATATCTCGGGTCCAAGTGTAATCCTATCCACTGAATTGTTCCAACTGATTGGAATTCTACACCTTTTTCCATACAGAGCCTCAAATGGGCTCATTCTTAATGAATTTTGATAGCCATTGTTGTACGAAAATTCTACCAGGGGAAAATATTCTTCCCATTTCTTGGGCTGGTGCATAACATGCATCCTCAACATATCTTCCAACACTATCTTTACCCTCTCGGTTTTCCCATTTGGCTAATTGCGTTCCAAATACTACAAATAGAATTTTCCAAAATTTTTATCTGAATTTAACATCCCAATATTAAATAATTGTCTTGGGCATGTCATGCAATCTGAAAAATTCTTTTACAAAAAATTCAGCAACATCTATTGCTTTATAAGTGGATTTAATTGGAATAAAATGAGCTTCCTTACTCAGTTTTTCCATCACCACCATGATCACGTCATGTTTCTCTTGGAAATCCCTTGATGGAGTCCATGGTGATAGTCTTCGATTTCGATTAAGGGATTTTCACTGGTTGTAGCAACCCTGTTGGGTGTTTGTGCTCAACCTTGACTTGTTAGCACTCCAAACACTTAGCAATATACTCTGTGACATCCCTTTTCATTCTCGACTAGAAATACAATTTTCTTGTTGTTGTTATCATCTTTTGATAACCCGGATGGCCTACATAGGGCCTCTTATGGAACTCCTCCATTATCAACCTCTTTAGTTCATCTAAGTTAGGTATGTACAATCTATTGTTGTACATCAACAAACCATCTTCAATGTGATGATATCCTTTGCAGCTTGACCCTCATGGCTCTTGCTCTAAACTGTCATTTTTTGTCTTGAAATGATTATCATGCTGCAAAGATATTTTGATCCTATGTTTTATATCATATTCACAAACTTGTTGTTTCCAAGTGTATCATTTGTACACTTCGATTGTGTGCATCTACCACTCGATTTTCCTTACCTTTAGTGTGTCTAATTTCAAAATTGAACTTGATAAGTTTCATTCATCTAGCCTTTCTGGCATTTAGACGTGGTTGATCAAATAAATACCTCATCCCACCATGATGTTTCATTAATACAAACCTTATTACAAGTCAATAATGTTTTCACATTTTCAAAGGATGTACAATGGCTACAAGTTCCAAATCATGAGTAACATACTATTGCTCATGCTCGTTCAACTTTCTTGGTTTATAAGAAACCAAGTGTCCTTCTTGCACAAGGACTCCACCAAGTCCTTATTTGCAAGCATATGTAAAAATTAGGAAATTGATCAAAATTTATAACTAGAATGAAATGGAATACATATGTATAGCAAAGAAATACACATATATACAATAAAAATTGACTTCTATTAATAAAGAGAATATGTTGAAACTGTAAAAATGCAAACTGAAACAAACTTGCTTGAATGGTGGCAACTTATCTTTGAGAAGAGATGTGATGGCTACACTCATTCGCAAGAAGATATTTACATTGAGGCTCCAAAGGCCTTTTTAACATAAAGTGTAAATGAGAAAACCCTAAACATCCAAAAACCTAACCCTAGGAGATGAAGCACCAAAAGTCATGTGGGTCTTGATGGGGTAAGTTAGTACATCAACTTCTCGGGGTCGTAACTTTTTCATATGATATTTTTTTTAGGCACACGATAACTCATTGGAAAGAACTATTTGAGTACTACACATGTTTTCATTACACTATGGCTAAAGCCTATTGTTTTCACAATCTGTTGAACACACAAACTTCACTCCTTTCTTTGTAGGGAGGTGATGGGGTGATCAATCTTTGAGAACCCCTTAATGAACCTCCTATAATATCTAACTAACCCCATAAACAACCTCACCTTAGATACATTTCTAGGAGTCGGGTCCAATCCATGATGGCCTTGATCTTGTCTAGGTCTTCTGCCACTCCATATTCCACAATTACATGACCCAAATATTGGATCTAATTTTGGAAGAAATCACACTTGTTGTACTTGGCATAAAACTAGTGTTCTCTCAACACATGTAACACCAATCGAAAGTGTTCTTTATGATCCTCCTTGGTTCTTGAATAAATTAGGATATCATCAATGAATACGAGGACAAACTTTTCCAAATACTTGTTGAGAACATTGTTCATCAAACACATGTAGATGGATGGTGCATTGGTAAGCCCAAAATGCACCAACACAAACTTGTAGTGTTTGTGTTAGGTACCTAATCTCCCTAACCCCTCATGTAGGTAGAATAATATATTTTCATGTAATAAAGGTCAATATTAATAAGGCCTAGCAATAATGAAGAATATGTCAAATGTAAGAAGACCTAATAGAAGCTTCCGCTTCTAGAAGGATCTTTCCCTAGATTGTTCTTTTGGATAGACATATTTAGTATAAATAGGAGTAGAGGGTATGATAAGTTTTGTCTTGGATATTATTATAATAGAGATCTTCTGTACTGGAGGTTTCCCCCTCGAAGAGGCAAGTGAACATTGATATCACTAATCAAGGTGCTCTTTCTGGTGTTATTCTGGTATTATTCTGGTTATATCATTGTTGTTCTTCCATTTCTAGCTAAAATATTTATGTTCTGCATACTATTTTATATCTAGAATACTACAAGCGGTATAAGAAAACTTTCCTTGGCAGAAAATTGTGGGTTAATTTTTTCGGGGTAGAGACGTATTCTGGCATCTTAAAGCTACAGAGATCTTTTGTTACATGCATAAACCTATGGTTGAGGAGTCATACACACAGGAAATACAAGTGGTACTTAAGCGCACATCTGTTGGCCACCCTTGTAATCCTTGTTGGTACCCCTTCAAGTGGTAGCACATCAGATAACACCTGTATACAGATTGACCTAGATCTCCTGAAGCCCTCCATAGATAAATCGATCAGGTGCCTGAATGCTATAGTGCCACTGAGAAAAAAACTTGGTAAGATACTCTCTATTACCTAGGTAGTCGAGTAGTACGACTAAGGGCACGATCTAGCCTCCTTAGTTGGTGCCCTGAGATATTAGGTCGATTACTACTGTTGGACCCCACACGTATATCAGAGAGATATAGCACAGGGAAAAACCTTGTCTGTAGACACCCTACATACCCTAACCCTTGTGACAGAAACAAAAATAGAACATACAAGATCTATTTCTGTGCAACTGTGCCTCCTGCATTTGGGTTGCGAAATTACTACACATTTCTTCCTGTTAAGAATTTGGGCATTTCAATACTGCAATATTCTTTAGATCAGAGTATAACTCCACATGATTAAAAAGAAATTATGGATCATGTTGGCACCATTATTTGAGTCATATCCCGTTGGATTCCTATCTTCGTCCTTATCACAGTCATACCTATCATTTTTCAGCAATTAGTTTTTCTCGTGGACCTAACCCCCTTCCAACACCCTTATTTGGGCCTTACCCCATTAGATTTCCCTTGTCAACCTAATCATCGTGATACACTTCACCCATAACCCATTTTATTTGTGGTCCCACCCGCTCGCCCCTTTTCATTTTCCCTCTTCATCATGGCCCACACCCATAGCCAAGACTTGGAAGCTCACTTCAATACCTTGTCCTCTAATTTCACAGAGACCAAACAAGAAGTGAGGCAACTCAGTGCCAATTTTTCCACCATTAATAACAGTGATGTTTTTGGAAGATTTGCAGGGATATTTCATTTTGGGTGCATAATGGCTAAGGACTCTGGGTCCCATTCTCATGGATTTTAAGGAATTAACTATGAAATTCAACCAGGAGGGCCAACAATATAAGTTCCAAGGCATCAACGTCAGTTCCCTAGAGATCATTAGTTCCCATTGCATGGAAAAGCTCTTAAAAAAAGGCCATTCTAGCATTATTGCACAAGTCCATGCCATTCAATCCACTGAGACAACCTCTGTAATGTAGGACCTCCAATCCATCCTCTCCAAACATCAAGTTATTTTTTCATTCCTGATCATTCCATTCCTCTTTTCCCCGACAACCTTCCTCCCAATGTTCGTCCCTATCGTCATCCATTTTCCCATAAAAATGAAATTGAGAAAATTGTTCAAGAATTGCTCACCATAGGCGTTATCCATCCTAGTACGAGCTCCTACTATTCTCCTATGGTCTTGGTCCTTAAGAAAGAAGGATCTTGGCGCATGTGTCCTAACTTCCGCTCCTTCAACACACTCACCATCAAAGACAAATTTCAAATTCCTGTCATTGATGACCTCTTGGATAAATTGAGTGGTGCCTAGTTCTTTACTAAACTTGATCTTCATTATGGCTACCACCAAGTACATATGAATGAGGAAGACATTCCTAAGACTGAATTTCAAACTCATGAGGGCCACTATGAGGTTTTGGCCATGCCCTTTGGCTTGTGTCATGCTCCCTCCACTTTCCAAAGCCTCATGAATCATGTCTTCCATCCTTTTCTCCCTCATTTTGTCTTAGTTTTATTTGATGATATTCTCATCTATAGTAAAATCTATAAATCCATCTTGCTCATGTGGATCGAGTTCTACATCTACTCTCTCAACATCAATTTTTCCTAAAACAATCTAAATGTTCTTTTGGAGCCTCAGAAGTCGAGTACTTGTGTCATATTGTTGGCAAGGCAGGTGTCATGGTGGATCCTAAAAAGATTAAAGCTATGCAGGATTGGCCTTGCCCAAAGACTCCCAAAATATTGTGTGGATTTAACATGCTATTATCACAAGTTTGTTAATAATTATGGCAAGATTGCAACACCTCTCACTACTCTCCTTAAAATAATTCTTTCACTTGGACTCCCGCAGCTGATCAAGCCTTTCAAACCTTGAAGGCGTCCATGTGCACTACTCCAATCTTGACCCTTCCTGATTTCACAAAGACCTTTGTCCTCGAATGTGATGCTTCCAAGAGAGGAATTGGAGCAGTCTTTATGCAAGATGGTCGGCCTTTGGCTTTTACCAACAAACAATTGTCAGAGCGACATTTGTGAAAATCAATCCATGAAAAGGAAATGTTGGCTATTTTTCATGCAGTGGATCTTTGGCACCCTTATCTATTGGGGAAATTCTTCCAAATTAAGACAGATCATCAAAGCCTCAAGTATTTTCTAGAACAATGCCCTTCCTCCCCGGAGCAACAAAAATGGGTGACTAAGCTCTTTGGATATGATTATGAGATAATTTATAAGAAAGGAAAAGACAATGTGGTTTCTGATGCACTTTCAAGAAAATATGAAGATGAAGAGTCCCTTTTTTCCCTGTCCTTCATTGTACCAGATTGGCTCCAAGCTGTTCACCAGGAATGGCTACACGATCCCAAAATTTCACATCTGATCCAACAATTGCAGGTCAATTCTCTAGTTACCCTAGGGTACTCTTGGCACAATGATGAGCTTCACGACAAAGTTCTTTTGTATTTAACTAAACAGTCACAACTTGAATCTATGATACTTTTTGAGATTCATGCTACACCCACAACTAGGCACTCAGGGTTTACCAAAACCTATGATTGGGTCAAACATTCTTTTTTTTGGGATGGTATGAAACAAGATGTTTGCAATTTTGTGGTAGAATTTGATGTTTTTCAATGCAACAAAGGAGAAACAGTCAAATCTCCTGGCACACTACAACCACTTCCAATTCTTCCTGCTATTTGGAGGGATATCTCTATAGATTTTATTGTGGGCTTGCCTAAATCGAGCAATAAATCAATTATTATGGTGGTCGTTGATTGTCTTTCCAAGTATGCTAATTTATGTGCCCTTCAACACCCATTTATGGCCTCCACTGTGGCTCAAATTTTCGTGGATCAAGTCTTAAAGCTTCATGGCATGCCTCATTTTATTGTTTCTGATCAAGATCCCACTTTCACTAGCAATTTTTGGCAAGAACAGTTGAGGCTACATGGCACCCAATTGCATCTCAACACATCTTATCATCCCCAAACTGATGGTCAAACTAAAGTTTTCAACAAGTGTTTGGAAACATATTTGAGGTGTTTTGGATCGGAAAATAAAAATCAATGGCCTCAATGGTTACCACTAGTTGAATGGTGGCACAACACTTCTTACCATGCAACTATCCGCATGACTCCTTTTGAAGAAGTATATGGAAAAAATCCACCTTCAATTCTCTCATACCTACCAGGTGTCTCGAAGGTCCAAGTGATTGACCAAACGGTTATAATTCAAGAGGCTATTCTCCATACCCTCAAAGAGAATTTGGTTATGGCCCATAATTGCATGAAGCAATAGGTAGATCAAGGTCACTCTAAAAATCAATTTGTTGAAGGAGACCAAGTGTTTATTTAACTACAACCTTATAAGAAAACTTCCCTCTAGGCTAACCATTGTAAAAAACTGGCGCCCAAATTTTATGGTCCTTATACCATTCTCAAGCGCATGGGACATGTTTCCTATCAGTTATCTTTTCCCAGTCATTCTAATCTCAATCCTATTTTTCATGTCTCCTGCTTAAAGAAGGTGATTGGAACTAAGTGTCAAACTCAAACCAACCTTCTTGAGTTGGATGAAGAAGGCTCCATCTAGCTTCAACCACAAGCATTTTTTGACCAGCATGAGTGTCTTATGCGTCAGTGCACCATCAAGGAATTGTTAGTCTAGTGGAAAGATACAACTCCAACAGATACCACTTGGGAACCATCTACCATTCTGCATCAATTTCCTCATCTCAAACATTGAGGACAAGGTTGTTTTTAAGGGGGAGGACATGTTAGGGAGCTAAACTCCCTAACCCCTCATGTAGGTATACTAATATATTTCCATGTAATAAAGGACAATATTAATAAGGCCTAGAAATAAGGAAGAATAAGTCAAATGTAAGAAGACCTAGTAGAAGCTTCCGCTTCTAGAAGGATCTTCCTCTAGATTGTTCTTTTGGATAGACATTTTTAGTATAAATAGGAGTAGAGGGTATGAGAAGCTTTTTCTTGGATATTTTTGTAATAGAGCTTTGATTTTCTAGAGGTTTCCCCCTCGAAGAGGCAAGTGAACATTTCTATCACTAATCAAGGTGTTCTTTCTGGTGTTCTTTTGGTATTGTTTTGCTTATATCATTGTTGTTCTTCCATTTCTCGCTAAAATATTTATGTTTTTCATACTATTTTATATCTGGAATACTATAGTTTGTACCTCATTCTAAAGGAATTCTTATGGATGTATTCATCCTTAATTCTGACTTGACGATACTTAGTCCTCAAGTTCATTTTAGAAAATATTGTAGTTCCTCTGAGATGATAAAAAATATCATCAATTCTAGGTAGTGGGTATTTTTTATGTTCATCTTATCTAACTATTTTTAGTCAATGCAAAACCTGAGAGTACTGTTATGGGATTAATCGATAAAAGCATACCTAAACAGATCTCCCTAGATTCACCTATATCAAGAACAAAACAAAACAAAATATGATGCTTTCGCTAAGCTCTAATCATTGAGTTTACTATCTAATAAGAGATGAGTAACATACCGTTTAAATATTGCTTCCTCTTGTCCTTGTCATCCTAGATCCACTATGGTGCTCCTGTGATATTGAATTTGCAAGGGAACACAAGCCAACCAAAGTGAAAGCAATCCAATATACTCAACAAGAAATTATGCATGTGATCAAGGAATCATACAATAAAACAAGACAAGTTTTATGGGAAAGAAACATATCACTATATTATATTATGTGGAAGAAAGATACAAATAGATTCCTTGATGTTGTCAGGTTCCTTCCAATAGTTCCTTGCTTCCCATGTACTTCTACTTCATGGATTCTGAGATCAACAATCTATCTTGACAAAGCAAAGTTCAAAGCCACTCTAACCAAGCTAACAATATCAAGCCAAATTTCCAATCTAACTTTCTCCATGAGAGCTCCTCTTCTTTTACAAGTTGAAGAGGATACGGTTAGGAGGTTAGGATGATCCCACTAAATCATAAAAGCGAGTAAGATCCAAACCGATCGGAGGCCGCCTCACCATAGAATCTTCTCCTTCTAGAAGCATCGAGAAGATGATTTTTTTTCCCACATACGAAAATTGTCGCACCCTAAGTATAGTGTAGCCTGCGGAGACGTTACAACCTAGATTTAGAGTAGGGGGCGACGATCAAGCATCATCGCACCCTATATACAGTGCAGCCTATGACAACCTTCATTAATAGGGTTTTTACAAAGGAAAATACAATTTTTTCTCTCAGGCAAAGTTCTTCTCCCTTCACTCTTTAGGAATTCAGGCCACTGATCCTTCTAAAGACAAAGGATAGGTTTACATCATTAACGGTCATAGGGGTGATGAAAATAATGTGTAATAGAGATCCCCCCAAAGTATCAAGTTAGAACAGAGTGATAGATGAAATACTTTGTCGAGTGTGTGTAGGGAACAAGGAACAATCGGTCGGAAACATGCCAACAAACAAGGAAATACAGTACAGTAATATATCATCACTGAGGTAGGCATTCCCCTACTCATAATACAAATGACTCAAAGCATAAATGTCGAGAGACAAAGATCCATGTCAAGTAAGATAGGTCATGACCACCAAACATACACTGTGGATCCATGCCAATATGACTCAAATCAGAACATAGCCACCAACAATACACTTTGGATATATGTGTTAAAGACTCAAATTTGAACATAGACATGAGACATACAATGTGGAGCTATGCAACAGTACAAACCAAATATACTCCAACGCAACCTGAATCTGTCAAAAAAGATCCAGGGTGTTCATCTCCACCACTCTATAGTATGAATCTAGCCATGCGAATATATGTGTTGAAGTCAACATGGTAGAAACTACTTGATTACTGGTCATTAATGAATATCGTTAACAAGTGCGAGGGAAATCACCATTAATGTCAATGAATCCCAAGGTACTCTGGTACAATCCAACGAATTTGAATTAATGAGTTGAAGTCGAACACTTGGTGGAATCTCTCGGTCAGGGGTCAATAATGAAAACCCACTATCGAAAGCGAGGAAACCTTCCATTGAGGCATGCAAGTTCCAAGGTAAAAATTAGTTTCTAAGTCTGATTCTTGGATAATGAGTTGAAGTTGATAGGAAAAGACTCGTCACAGGAAGGCCTTAATGTATCCTCCATCAATGACACAAAACAGGTAACAAGATTTGATGTATATCAGAGTAACCAGTAACTTAGGACTGGCTCAGGGATGGCTGATGCAATAGAAGGCTTAAGGATTGCAGAAATGGCCAACACAATAGAAGGATTTTCAAGTTGAACTTCTCTTTGAACATATTTACGACATGAAAACTGTCTTGGAAAAACTGACTCAACAACATGGATCATAGACCAATTTGTAATATTATAAAGGAGTATGATCAAGAGATAAGCATATTTTCCAACCTAGACACAAAGTGAGTGAAAGGGTGTCATGTTCAAAAGCAATTCTTCCATAGAATACAGGTTTAGACATATTTCTTTCCCAATTCCCCCCCCACCATTTCTGGCGACTACCTCTTTATTTTTACACAAGCTTGAGGAGGATAACATATGCTTGAACTGTAAACTCATCCTTCAGAGTATGTTTAATGAACCCTAAGAAGGAGTGGTTCAGTCCCATATGGTCCTTTCAATGCTTGTTTTACAAGTCCAAAGAAAGAAAACTCAAGGGTTTTTCATGTTTAGAGAGTCTGAAAAACACTTAAAGAAAACTCCAAAATGTCCTTTTTCGTAAAGTAGTCTGATGAGACCAAAAAAGAGATAATCTACTTCTCAACAGATGTTTTCTTCAAATACTTTAAAGAGCGTGAAAATAACAATATCGCTCGACAATCTTTTCATGTTTAGAGAGTACAAAAAGAGATTAAAGGGAACTCCAGGGGGTTCTTTTTTCGTATAACCTTTACGAGTCTGAAAAAGTGATAAAAGTTTACTCAGTTCCATTCTTAGGTATTTATGAGCACGTGAAAGAACAAAGACTGAGATCAGGATTGTTTGCATTTTTACGTAAGCTTAAAACAAAACAAAACTATGCTTGGGATAGATTTTATTTTTACACAAGCTTAAAACTAGCCAAAACTATCCTTGGACCTGGTTTCATTTTTACACAAGCTCGAACTAGAGGAAACTATGCTTCATGTAGGTGGTTTCATTTTTACACAAGCTTGAACCAAAGTAAAAACTATGCTTGAGGCTTCCCAACGCATGGTTCACAGAATCACATGGTTGGTACTTAGCCCCCAGCTTAAGAAGCTATTGGCTCAACTTGAGCATGAAGTACAAAGGATGAAAGCATCGTCCCCCAAGCTTCGGTTAGTCCAACGACATAGGAGGATGAAAAGAAGCTTCAAATACTATACATAAAGAAGTACTTGGATCAATCGAAGAGGGGGAAAACTATTTCATTTTTTAATGAGCTTGGCACAGGAATAAGAACTATGCTCGAGAATCTAGGTTCAATCCCCAAACCTCTGTTTCATTTTTTAATGAGCTTGACACAGAAACATGAACTATGCTCACAAATTCTGTTTCCTTTTTTAATGAGGTTGCCACAGAGACACAAAAATTATCCTCGTAACTTCTATTTCATTTTTTAACGAGGTTGCCAAAGAGACACAAAACTATCCTCATAGATGGTTTCATTTTTTAATGAGCTTGAAATCAGAAAACCATGCTCAAGGCTGGTTTCAATTTTTAATGAGCTTGAAATCAGAAAACCATGCTCAAGGCTGGTTTCATTTTTTCATGAGATTGAAATCAGAAAACCATGCTCAAGAATTCTCTTCTTGATCATGGCTTCCAAGAGGACAGTGCTCTGGAAGGACACCATGTTAAGGGACAAAACTTAGTCATGGCCTCCAAGAGATCTTCACTTGATGGAAGAAACACACTTTAGAAGGAACACATGTTGAGGGCCACGATAGGGGTAAGGAGGTCAGGATCCAATAGCCCTACCGAAGAGATCACCATGTCAACTACCGTATCCAAGTCATAAGAGATTGAGCGTACAGTGAGAGGCTCATCTTCATCGGAAATTGAAATCATGGGAGATAATGCCACATAATTGACCTATGGCGGGGGTGATATTGACTACATATAAGAATTGTTTAGGGAGGTCATTGAGTAGAAGGTCAAGTCAGGGGAAAAAATGAAAGTTTATCAATAGTCACAATTCTTCCATCGTGAGGGAGAGATACCACACAAAAAAGAGTAGACACAATAGATTTCATGACATAGACATAATCTCTCCCAAGGAGTAAATCAAAATCCAAGGGGTCCTGGACTACCATAACATCAGTAAAGATAGTTTTCCCTCCCAAAGTTATAGGAAACTGAGTAAGGATCCCTAAAGGGTGACCAGTTCTTCTATTAAAAGCTAACAGATTCTGCGTAACGGGAACAATCTGAGGATAACCCAAAGCTTGACAAGTAATAGAGGACAAAATACTAACAGACGAACCTTCATCTATCAACGTTTGAGGAAAATCTTGACAACAAACTTGTATTGTAATCTTGAAAGGAATGTGAGAGGGAAGACGAAGTCCAGTTAACACACCCCAATAAAAAATGATGGCCTCATTACTTGGAGGGGGTTCCACGGGGGAAGGAGGAATTCCCCCTAGCATGATAGATTCTATATCAATGTGAAAACATGGGAAATATCAGGTTTACTCTCTAGCGAGAGAGTAGGATCGATCGATGACGAGATCAGATCGACCACTTGGGTTTCATTCTCCAAGGGAAGAATGGGGGCAATGGGTGGAAATAGATCGACCGCTTGGGTGACACTCTCTAAAGGGAGAGTGGGATCGACTGAGGATGGGATCATATTGACCACTTTGTCAACTGGTGAAACTAAGGACATGACCAGATTGACTACCTGATCAACCAGACTGACCGACGAAGGGACCAAATTGATCATTCCATAAACTATAGATGGGTCAAGAGTAATCTTGTGATAAGTAGCTGGAAGTTGAGGTTGGGAACCAATCATGTCTTCCAATAATTTTGAGGCTTCGTCCATATGAGGGAAAATGTGAGTTTGATGACTCCCTTTGCATAACATACAGGAGAACTTGACTCTACTTTTCTTCTTCCCAACGGTATCTTGACTAGTTGACGGGAGGTCATCAACATGTTGTTCAAAGGCCAACGACATGGGTTGGCGAGGGTGTGTAGACCATGCTTCTATAACCTTGGATAAACCAGGGCAATCCTTAAGAAGATGGCTACTCTTACAAAGCCTGCAAGGGTACTTGGGATTATGAGTTGTTTGGGTGATCTTGGCATCATCAACACTCCCAACATGATCAACAGTAACTGGTTGCTCTCCAACATGTCTGACATCGGTTGGAAGTTTGGAACCTTATTTATTTTTCTTCTTCTTCTTATCCACTAGGTTACTAGATGTAGAGCTTTCACTCGGCAAAGAAGATGAAACAGAAGAATACTTTGCAAGTGAAGAAGGTGAAGAAGATCTTACTCGTGAACAAGGTGAAGGATCAACATGAGGTTGATGTTCTTCAGGGAAAGGGCTTACAACATAAGCAATATCTCCATTCAGAAATACCTGAGTGGAAAAAAACCATACCGGTAATCCAATTGTGAGACCTTGAAGGTGTTGGGGCTCAAAAATGTCCTATTTTCATCCACCTTTCCCTTCATCATTCTCCACATTTCATCACCCCATTAGCCTTTAATGATATCATTTCCATAAATATACTTGTGTTTCACCTTATTGCTCTCCACTTTATCATTTTAGTATTAAAAGAGAATTTGTGATTAAATGTTAGAAAATCGACATGTTTTCATATATATCTCAAAAATGTGTGAGCTTTTTAATGTGTAGGAATATGAGAAGGATTAATTCAAGAGTATTTCTTGAATACTTCCTCCACCATTTCAATATTTGAGGAGATAATTCAAGCCCATTCCAAGGAGAAGATCATGGAGATTTGGTTGGAATATCTTATCCAAGATATATGAGAGATATGTGTGAAGATTTGAAGGGATTATATTTTGTAATAATGGGAAATAGGTTGAGAGAAAAGTGGATCTGTAATAATGAGATGGTTATCTTATCTTCAAGGATCTCTTGTATAAAAGAGAATGCTCTCTCTTCATGAGGATTCAATTAGAATATTCAATTAATTAGAGTTATTTTGTAGTCATTTAGTATTAGTCCTTAGGATTTGAAAGAGAAAGGGATTCTTAACTTTGATTCATGGATTTGGTTTTCATGCTTTCATTATTTTGTTATGAAGATTGATTTGATTATTGTGATGTAAGATTGTTTCATTTGTGTGATTTCACATATGTTGTTGTGTCATTCAACTCTTCACATGTTGTATTTTTTCTTCCTTCGTATAGTTCTCCATTCCTAGATTAATTTTCTTCACGCAATTTTCCATTCCTAGATTACTTTCCTTCACGCAATTTCCCATTCCTAGATTAATTTCATTTACGCAATTCAATTTCAGTCATGTGTTAGATTAATGATTCTATTTCAGTTGTTTGTTATATTAATGATTCTATTTCAGTCGTGTGTTAGATTCATGATTCAATTTTAGTCGTAGCTTAAACATTAGATTATATTAGTTCTGCTTCAATCTTGCATATACTTTGTGTGTGCTTCGTCAGTTTACGAACCTCGGGTTGACAAATTAAATAGTTGGGCAAGTACGACAACTAAACTAATACAATATTAGTTCACCCCAATATAACAAATGTTGTTCCCTTGTCACGATTGTTGTTCCTTTTGCAAGTAGTGTTGTTCATTTGAACGAAACAATTGTTGTTCCTTCTGTTACGATTGTTGTCCCTTTGTAGGGGTTGCATATCTGGAGGACGAGTATTGAAAACAGAAGGTAAGAACCTATGTAGGCGACAAGTAAAATGCTTGTGCCAACGCCCACCTTTGGATGATGCATAGAGGTTATATTTTAGGGCATCTTTAGAGCCCAACATTTTGGCGTCGTTGCCGGGGAAGCACGATGGATTGAGGTATTAGTTTCTTTTTCATTTTAATTCATGCAAGTGTGATCTAGACGTGTTGTTAAGGGGACATAGAAGCTCGTGAGAGGAGACTTCTCATGTTCTCTCTACCAAATAGGTATAAATAATTTCAATTTCTACAAGATTAGTTTCAATTTTTGCAAGTGTGATCTAGACATGTTGGTAAGAGGACATAGAAGCTCATGAGAGGAGACTCCTCATGTTCTCCCTACCAACTAGGTAGAAGTAATTTCAATTTCTGCAATATTAGTTTCAATTTCTGCAAGTGTGATCTAGACATGTTGGTAAGGGGACATAGAAGCTCGTGAGAGGAGACTCCTCATGTTCTCCCTACCAACTAGGTAGAAGTAATTTCAATTTATGCAAATTTCAATTTCTGCAAGATTAGTTTAAATTTCTACAAGTGTGATCTACATGTGTTGGTTCTAAGGGTCATAGAGATGCTTTTGTGTAGATTCCTCACTGTCCCTACCAACTATCAGGAATGTTTTAATTTCTGCAACTGTGAAGTGTATTTTTTTTTCATGTTTTAGCAAGAGCATTTGTTTTAAGTTTTTCATTTTGATTTGGGTGTTGTAAGAATCCTTTTATTTAACATGATTTAACAATGAATTTAAGCTTGGAACAACTCACTCAGATCCTAGCAAAAGTTGGGGTCTCCTCTTCTTTGGAAGAGGAGATCTTGATAGCAACTGAAAGCTTATTCACTCCTCCTGAGGCAAACGAAGAATCAACATACGAAAAACCTTGCATATTTAATGAAGAACCATTAGGCATGCAAGAGGTCGAGGAGGATAGCGAGGAGCTACCACATGATCCAAGTAAGACAAATTATGCCTACGAAATCCTGATCGAACGCTGGTTTCAAGCAAGTACTAGGTTAGTTTCACTTAGTTTTCCTCTTTGTTTTGTTAATTTAGAACTTCAACGTCTAATTTTGCACTCCCATACATATTCCCAATTGTCAATTGCGAAATTAAAAGACAACATATTTTTATTACTGTTGTGTGCATGGCTACATTGGCTGTTTGATTATACATAACTAATCTATCGTTTCTAATTAGCGTAGTGTAGGTAGGGTTTTATTTTTCAAGTTTTTTTATTTTTGCTAGAATAAGTATGCTCCCCTCTACGCTTCGTGCGATTGCGAGGATCAGAAAGTAGAATGACTAATTGATTGATTTCAGGAATATCAATTAATTGACGAAAAGAAAAAAATTCCTAATCTATTTTTCGTCTTCCATTTGCTCGTAATTTTTTTTTTTTTTTTTAAAGTGGAACCTGCTATATTAGATTAACAAAAAACTTTGACAAAATATACAGTAGTGTAGGTCTGATGTCACCAAAAATGCTGCCGATTACCGGAAACCAGCATAGGTGGAGAGCAAATAGTAGTAGCATGATAAAACATGAAGTAAAGTAGCATCTGTCCTACCCAGAGGAAACCAGGACAGATGTCTATAGTCCAAATGCACATAAAACAGTAACATAATAAGACTAGGAACTAAGAGAGCATAAAAACCTAGGTGCCTGGTGACCTGTCGTCCTCGCCAGTCTGCCATGTGGACCCAGTTGGGATGGCAAATGCCTGCACGCAGAGGGGGAACTTCCACTGAGCTGGAGCATTGGAATATGCATCGAGGAGCAAGTCCAGGCACTGGCCCATGATAAGGGCCCGATGCTCCAGGTCAGACATGTGGCCACGAAGGTCGAACACTAGAGCGAGGTGCTCTGCCCAGAGGAGAGAGCCATGCATACTGCCACCCACATCACCGAGGGGAACATTCCTCGAGTCCATCGAAGCTCCAAAACCAACGTTGAACACCCTCTGCTCCACATCAACCTCTGCACCCTTCGTTTCTGCTTCATTCACCTGCATGTCATGGCTGCTGGGATTTTTGTCACCTGGCCAGGGGATTTCTTCAACAATGCAGCCAGGGGTACCATCTTCCTGTGGCAGAATAGGTCTGCATTCCTCCCGGTGAGTCACCTCAATGGCGCAGGGCTTCTCTACAATCGACAGGTCCTCCATGAACGCGTCTTCCACCAAGACACAGGTGGGAAACTCGTCCTCAGTACCAGCCTCTTGCCGGTCTCCCAGAGTATTTGCCTTGACATATCAACTACAACCAACTCCCTACTCAGCAATGGTGGCGAGAAGCACCAATTTCTCAGCCCGAGCTTGCTTTTGAAGTATGGAGGTCGCCAGTGCCAAAGCGCATTCCAATTGCTCTTTCCGTCACCGCTGCGCCTTATGGGCATTCCAGGCCATGCCACGGTGAGGCCTGCCTCTTTTTCTAGCCATGGTGAAAGAACAGAGTGGTTGCAGGGATAGGCAGATGAGCCAGGATGAGAGCAGTTGCAGGTACAAAGCACGAGCAAACCGACTTTGTCTCGGCACACACAGAGACAAAATACCTGGACAATCCTTACCAAAATACAACAAAAATGCAAAGAGCGAGGGCAAGAGGAGTGCAGGACTGCACCAGAGCGTCCAAGTGAAAAGCAGAGTCGAGGCAGGAGCAGTCCCGCTCTGTCCGGGCATATAAGAAATCAAATAACCAGAAGCCGAGGTCACCTGTCTGCACTTAACCCCATCCATCCTGAGTGCGCTGTGGGCGTAAATGATCGCGCGAGGGAGGAGTCCCTCTGTCGTATGACTGTAGCTATGGCCGTCCCCCATTGTTAATGCAGACTTGTGGGTGGCGGCCATCAACATTTATGCCCAGGCTGAGTGCTATTCCAACTGTCGCCGTAGAGCTACGTGTCACCCCATCCGAGGTTTTGCTCATAAATTTTTAATAAGCTTGCGAAATAAATTTTTATTTTATTCTTTATTTTAAAAAAATAACAGAAGAAATAAATGAAAAGTTGTGCATCCTCCATCTACAATAAAACAATAAGTACATTAAAAAAAATAAAAATAAAAATAATAATGTAAATGAATAAGGTCTGCAATTCATACAAGATAAGAGCTGCGTAGAAACTCCAAGCTGAAAAAACTATTGAAACAACTTCATGACTACACTCTTCTCATTCTAAACTTCAGCCTGGTTTGCGCACCATGTTTTTGCCTTCGTCCCTTATCCTGTAGACCCCTGGAAATAACCTTGCAAACAAAAAAATATATCATAAATTTTAATGCACAGGACGAAGGCAGGTCTAAGGTTCTAATCTCTTCATTAAGCAGCACACAATGCACACCGTTTTCTTTGTTCAGTTGTTTGGACAGGTGTAACAACAAGCTACTTCTTTGTTGTGTCACTTCAGGTGCATACAGAACTTACATGGAACTTATCAACATTTCTATCTATGCTCTCACTACTCAGGCTGCAACATCACGAGAAAGATCTAGAAAAATAAAGAGCCAACAATTCTCACTTATGCGGGGCTCTCGAGGTGGCTCGCTTTGCTCAACATAATCCTGCCTCTTCCCTGAGCTTCTAGGCTTAGTTTAAGGGATTCGCCTAAGGGATCAACTAAGTGTTTTTGTGTAAGTGAATGCCCAAATATTGATGCCTCACTCACGGGATTTGGTGGAGATTTTTTGGATGGAACTGGAACTTAGTCAGCTGGATCTGCTACTAGTCTTCATTATGAGTGTATTTGTTGTTTTAATTTTTGCTACAGTGACGCAAGCTGCCCTCTTCGGCAACCGCTTTCACCAGGACCCTCTTCTCACACGGCCTTAAGAACCCAACGGTTCCTTTATCTCCCAATCGGAAGATCAGTACCCATAGTCACATCCACTATCCTCCTCCTTAACTTATCCAAGGATCGGGACTTTTCTCCTCATGGGTTCAACGGTTATAAGATATCTCCTTGGATCCCTGAGGCCCGCGATGCGTCAGTCAACGCTGACTCTCCTTTCCCTATTATCAACACTCGCCGCTATCACCTTTCTCAGATCGGGGCATCAGACAACCGGAGTTCAACCCCCCCGAGATCCGAGGTGCCGAGATGCCGATCTCACAACCTCGCTCCCTCGTGACCTCGCCTCTCACGAATTCAAAGATTAATTACCTCAACTCTCGAGGCCCGAGTCGCCGATACCTGAGTATCGCTACCTCATCTCCTCGCGGCCTCGCAACTTGAGAGTCTAATTGCTTGGCCCCCAACTCCCGAGACCCGATATCCTGGGATCACTTGTCACATCACCACCCCTGTGGACCCCGCGATATATGAAGTTCCTCTTCACTCTGCACCTCGCTATCTTGCCACCTTCTTGATGCTAATTAGGGGCCTTACCTCACGAGCTCCCGAAACGGCCAATCCACGAGTCGAGTTATACTCCGCGGGATTTCAAACGATACTCCTGCCCTTCCAAACTTTGAACTTCCTTCTGCTTGCACTGTACTCCTTACGTCCTCTTTCTCCTAGCTGTACCTTCGAACAAGGAGTGTCTCTTCGCAAGGCGGCTCGCCAACCTGTGACTCTTTTGATCACCTGTATTTGTGACTTCTCCTTGCCGTCTCCCAACAACCCTAAAGGCCTATCTCTCCTAAACTTTTATAGTCTCGACTCCTTCAAAGACCCTTCAAGCTCTCCGCCCTCACTCAACCTTCAAAAATTCTCCAAGTGTTGAAGTTACCCGGTTCCTGTGCATTCATTGCCACAGTGGTCCCTGTTTTCCTTTGCTCAGACAAAGTGATGAGACTTCTGACCCATCCTGCACTCCTCCTACATGACTCTGGTGACCCAACTCAACTCTGGGCAAATGAGAATAAGAGTTTAATTGTGAACCTTCTCAACGCACTCTATGCGGAGGAATTCAACTGCACTCTATGCAGGAATCTCCTGGCTCAGACAGAGAAACAATTGAAACTTAGTCTCGTCTCTCTCCCAGATTTCTAATCTGCCATAAAATTACATATGCATCATATATGATGAAGGCATAACAAGAAGCAAGCATGCAACAACATAATATCAACAACACACAGAGAATAATCACAGCCATGGAATTGAATCAAAGCTTTCCTATTAATTCAATATCTATACATGAGGATTCTTCGCCAGTTCTCTGCTCTTCACCTCTTTTTCCTGAATGCCAATGCTGCTTCGAATGCTAATAATACAATAATACAAAGGAGGGTGTCTATATTCCGTTTTCCCCCTCGAAAGAAAAACTGTCTAATCTAGACTTGATTAATTTATCTACTTGCATTAAATCTAATAAATGCCTCAGCTACCTAAGGACGAGAGCTTATCTGCTCAAGGTCCGTTACAATGTACAAGTGCGCTCTGTTGTGAATGCCTTCATTCAAATGGCGGCACAACAAATATCAAGGTGATTCAAAATTTTGGTGCTGGCGCTATCCAGCTGTCTTTTCTTTCTCCACGCGCTGGCTCACTTGATGAAGTGTGGATGCTCCTACATCATACAGATAGAAAATGTCATACGAAAAGCAACATAGTGGAATGAAGGCAATTACTTATTGATTATCAACGCCAACAATGCATGAACATTATTTAATGCAATTTCTACCAGATGAGATCCACTCATACGTTCAAACGGAATAAAGAGATATTTCTGCTGGAGGTTGTAAGATTAAATTCCGTTTATATCAAAGCGGCCCACGTCTATAGTTCCAAGCCAACATATTTAGATAATTACAATGGTTGGCATTTGCAAAATTATTTGTAGTCTTTGTTGTTGGTAATCAATGAAGATTTTTTTTGGCGTTATTATCTCCATACCGTTGTCCTTCATGCTATATCAGGTTTGCTGCACTCCCCAGAATAAAAAACGATATGCTAATAGTAAATTTTGAGTGTATTTCTACCGAAATGCAGGGATTATGTTTGGAATGGGTTACGAGTTCACCACGAGGGTAGGAAGATCCAAAGTACTTTCGAATGCTCGGTTGATTAAAACACAGGGTCAATGGGAAAATTTTGATTATTGTCGAGTATGGAAGAACAGAAGCATCAGTTGGACCGCCATTATCAGTTTCTTTCCCGTTTGGTTGATCGCCCCACCCCTGAAACACATTTCCAATCAACTGAATCAAATCAGTCGCTCCTCATTCATCGGTGACCTCACACACACTCAGGGTGCGATATGATTTGGCGTATATACACTTCATGCCTTCAGTATAAGTTCTTCAATTATTATCGATCAGAGGGACTATGATTGGAACTCCACACTAGAAATCATCTCTCGTGGATTGGCCATGATCGCTTCGCCTATTTTTGCTGAACAAAGAATGAATATGATTATGCTGGTTAATTACTTTAAGGCGGCCCTGAAAACCCATAAAAGATAAGATGGAAAGTGACGGACTGGTAAGAAGAGTTGATGGAATTTACAATGCCCAACACATAGATTTCTACACAAATTCCAATGTTGTTGAAGTAACATAGCCTCCATTCACCCATGAAGGCCACAAAAGGGAGGATGAAGCTGAAGATGAGGACGAGAAAGAGAATATCATGCAACATGCTCAGGAAAATCTTCAAGGGCGCCTTCACGGGTCGCTGGGGATTCAACAAAGACACCGCCATTGCTGCAATTCGAAGTGACAAACATGCCTGATATCCCTTTGCAAATTATTTATATTTAGGGTTTTCAGCTGGTGCAAGTGGTGAATGGCATAGAAGGTTTCCATTTCATTTTTGATGATAGATATAATGCACAGTCTCCCATACCGAATGCCAACATAGTAGTCCAATCTCCAAAGATGCAAGATCAAAGTGAACGCTTTAATCATGGACCTGAGGTTGTATTAGTCAATATTTTGATGAGCATAAGGCGACATATTCCACCTACAATGAATTTTATTTATTTTTAATGGCACTCAGTTGGCCCAATCTCCTTAGGTGCTTTGCCCTGCAACTTAAGCTCAACAAAGATGACTGCTCTACAAATTGCAGGACAGATGATGATCGTTTCTCTCTGAATCGATTGCTTTGAGTCTTGATGCAGGTGTCGACGACCATTTTATTTTTGTTTTGTTTTACAATGAAAAAAAAATAATTATTTTTCTTTTATTTGATTTTTTTAATTATTTGTTTGTTTTAAAAAGATTATAATAATAAAGAGAAAAAATAAATTTGTTTATTTATTATAAAAATACATACATACATACATACATACATACATACATACATACATACANATATATATATATATATATATATATATATATAATAATAATAATAATAATAATAATAATCATATGTATATGTATATAGTAATAAAATTAGGTCAAACATAAAAATAAAAATAAAAATAAATAAAATTCATAAAAGATAAAAACAAATTATGAAAATAAAAACAAACAAAAACAAATCAAATTGCAAATGGACCTTTTTATAAATTCCTGAAAACAATATCGAAACATGTTTTTATGATTTTATGCTAAGTTGTTTCTTAGAGTCACTTAAGAAAGCAATCAATGATGAAACAAACATGCGCGCAACGACCACGAAAAGAGGTATAAAACACATTTTTATTTTTTCCTTTGTCGCAATTGTCCTTCTTTCTGCATGTTATATTTTCGAACATCTCACAAGTTTCCATGCAGGATTTGTACTAAGTTTTTTTTAAGAGCACATCCGATCGCATCTTGTTGCTGAAGTGATTTTCAAGAATCACAAAAACTTTTGACAAAAAGACATGCTTTATTGATTTCTTGAAGGAGTTTTTACTCATCATAAACATCATGACGTTTGTTGTTACACATAAACCTTTTCATAAACCCAATTGTGTCATGAATGACTTCCTCCATTTCTCCTTCAAAGCAGATTGGACATCCTTGTGTTGAAGACCATCTTCCATTGAATTATCCTTCATGGCTTCGCACACGCCTATCTTTTTGAGTCACATACATCTCTTAATATTTTTCAGTTCAGTTTGCCTTGTCAATAAAACTATCCATCTCCCTTTCCATGACTACATTGCCTTGCCATACACACTGTTACTACTAAGATCTTTTCATTTATAGTCCTACCACTCTTTTTATCAGAACTCATGTTGATGGATGTGGGATTCCTTAAGGACCACCTTTCAACAAGTCTTGCCCCATTGACCTCAACACCTTATTTGGGATGTAGACTAGAGTCCATTTTGAGTACCTGGAGGCTTGCATGCCTTAATGGCAAGTTCTCTCGCTGACAATCATGGGAATACATCAATTTCCCTTGATCGTTAGATCTTGCAAGTGGCTCGACATCAGCTCATTCATTCGCACTTCGCAAGATTTACTCGGGTACCTTGGCACTCATTGACATTACTGGTGAGTTTCCTTGGATTGGTTAATGACATTAATCATTGGTCGATAATCCAATGAATTTTTTTCTTGATCGACATCAACACATTCATTCACATGATTAGAATTATACCATCAGGTTTAGCAGCAGGTGAAGACTATACACTTTTCATGACTCTATCAGTAGTTATAGTAGCATGACTTCAGCCATACTAGAGTACCACAGTTCCACTTTCATACTTTCTCTTTTCCATGATTCATTCAACAACAGTTCAGATTCCTCCACTTCACGTTCTCTGATCCAGGAGACAGTAGTCATTGCTATAGCAATAGTCACTTTTCACATTATCCTACAGCAGTGACATATTCCATGCTCTAGCAGCTACATCAGCCGTATTCCTATCGCATAGTTCATCAACATTTTGGGTAAGTGGAAGTATGATATTTTCTAAACTTTAATCATGTAATTCCTCAACTGCTAGCAATGAATAATTTGGAAAATTTCCTCACCCAGTTCCCTTTACTTTTCACTTCTATGACTTATGCCACGTTGCATGAGGATGTGCAACAAGTTAAGTTGGGGGGTAGGGGACTTTATTCACTATCATCACTCCATTTTTCCACGACCATCATTCCATTTTTTGTCTCATTTACCATTTATGAACATTTCTTTTCCAACGATACTTTGTTGCACTTTTCTTTATAAGCACTGATACACATATTGGCATGGTTCACAAATATACAAAAAACGGGTTTTTTTATACTCAGTGATGTTTCCTTATGCACATTGATAGCATATATTTTCCAGTAAGAATATGGGAAAATTATTAGCATAACAACAAGAGAACAAATAATGAAATGATAGTTGTTAACACAAAAACCAACATTCTTTATATTCATGGTTGTCACACAAGAACCAACCATAAGAAAATGTTAGTTGTTACTCATGTAAACCCCATCTTGGAAACATTCATTATCATCACTCAAAGCCAACATTCAGATGCCAAAATTTCTTGAGAATATCCATGCATGGTTGCATGAGGACATGCAACAAGTTAAGTTGGGGGGTATGTTGGGGCTCATAAATGTCCCATTTTCATCCACCTTTCCCTTCATCATTCTCCACATTTCATCACCCCATTAACCTTTCACGATATAATTTCCATAAATATACTTGGGTTTCACCTTATTGTTCTCCACTTTATTCATTTTAGTATTAAAAGGGAATTTGTGATTAAATGTTATAAAATCGACATGTTTTCATATATATCTCAAAAATGTGTGAGATTTGTAATGTGTAGGAATATGAGAAGGATTAATTCAAAAGGACTTCTCTAATACTTCCTCCACCATTTCAAGATTTGAGGAGATAATTCAAGCCCATTCCAAGGAGAAGATCATGGAGATTTGGTTGGAATATCTTATCCAAGATATATGAGAGATATGTGTGAGGATTTGAAGGGATTATATTTTGTAATA
>ML777883.1:241838-264014 GCA_009831015.1 Picea engelmannii
TCCTTAGGATTCGAAAGAGAAAGGGATTCTTAGCTTTGATTCATGCATTTGGTTTTCATGCTTTCATTATTTTGTTATGAAGATTGATTTGATTATTGTAATGTAATATTACTTCATTTGCATGAGCTCACATATGTTGTTGTGTCATTCAACTCTTCACATGTTGTATTTACTTTTCCTTCATGTAGTTCTCCATTCCTAGATTAATTTCCTTCACGCAATTTCCCATTCCTAGATTAATTTCAGTTATGCAATTCAATTTCAGTCGTGTGTTAGATTAATGATTCTATTTCAGTCGTGTGTTAGATTAATGATTCTATTTCAGTTGTGTGTTAGATTAATGATTCAATTTTCGTCGTAGCTTAAAAAATAGATTAGATTAGTTTCGCTTCAATCTTGCATATACTTTGCATGTGCTTCATCAATTTATGAACCCCGAGTTGACAAATTAAATAGTTTGGAAAGTAATACAACATTAGTTTGGCCCAATATAACGACTATCGTTCCCTTGTCACGATTGTTGTTCCTTTTGAAAGTAGTGTTGTTCATTTGAACGGAACAATTGTTGTTCCTTTTTTTACAATTGATGTCCCTTTGTAGGGGTTGCATCTCTGGAGGACGGGTATTGAAAACGGAAGGTAATAACCTACGTAGGCGACAAGTAAAATGCTTGTGCCAGCGCCTACTTTTGAATGATGCATAGAGGTTATATTTTAGGACATCTTTAGAGCCCAAGAGAAGGCTCAAAGTAGTGATGTGAGGAGGACCAATGTTTCCATAAGAAGAAAAAACAAAAGGTTCCCCTGGCAAAGGGGTTCCTTCATTGGTCATTCTAGGAACTTACACCATTAAAAAAAGATCTAACGTAGAGTCTGTTAGGGAAAAAAGAAAGCACACGCTAAAAATCTAGTAAGAAAACAAGCAAACAAAACCTTCCTACAATGAATGTACTAGATGGTGATGAAATCCAATGTTGTGGGAACAATGTATGAAGGGGATGAGATAGAGTAGGTGGAAAAGTTACGTTGACGACCTAATTAATGGACTTACACCCTGGTGCAAGATCCCACACATAATCATGGGTATACCCTCCAAGGAGCTCGAGTGATTTTGGCCATCGTTGATTCCAGGTACCGTGAAGACTTTCCCATCCATAGTCACCTCATGTAAATACCCTAAAGAGATAGGCTACTAATGTTACCAATTACGATAATGATACCCAGGGAATTAGTTGAGAGTCTGATCCACACACAAAGGCAAGGTATCTAGACTGAAATCAACTCGAGGAGCTCCCACACATAATCGTGGGTATACCCTCAAGTGACCCCCAATAATACACACAATCTCTACACTAAGATCGACAAAGAAGGGTGAGTAACTTTGCCAGTCCTAATGCGACCTCATGATTGACTCTTGTGTTAGAAGGGCTTCCCAAAACAAAATGTAGCAATTGGATTTGAACTCTCCCTATCACAAGATACTAGTTTTGTTTACAGATTTGGAAAGTTATCTTTAACACCTACTCCAAAGCCCTACAACTAATATAATGTAGGTTTTCTACTAGAAAATATAAAAATGTCTAATCAATTTTTATAAGCGCTTTATTTTAAGGCTGTTGTTACTCAAGAGAAAAATAGTGTGGACTAAATGATGTTTTGACCGACTCTAATCAATGCAAAGAAATGAGAATGAAAATATTTCACTTTGATGAAAGCTATATTACAAGAAGGAGAAAACGTTTATCATTCCCAGATGCACAATGTCCCAAAATTTAATTAAACTCATCAATATCAAAATTCTCAAGAAATGAGCAAAAGAGACTATAAACCAATACACGATTCTTGCCCCCCCAGGATTAAAAATGCCAAGAACCATGCAATTTCACTACTATAGACCAATACGCAATTCTCCCCCCCCCCCACGATTCTTGAATTTTTTTAAGAATTCAAGATTAAAAATGCCAAAAACCATGCAATTTCACTACTTCAAATGCAAAGATGCCCCCAAACTAATGCAAAGCAAGAAATTAAGATTTTTGTTTCAAAGATAGCTAAAAGAAATAGAAAATAATTTCAAAACAAAAACAACCCAAACAAATTTCTTTTTAACACGAATTATTCAAAAAAAGAAGTGTTTTTTCACTTAACAATTCTAAATAAAAAAAATTCTTTGTAACTAAAAGACACTCAAAGCAAGAGACCAAATATTTCAAAAGAAAACAAAGAAAAAATAAGCAAAGAATGGATAAAAGCATATTCAAAGTTGTGAAGAAGACTGTAATCAGACCCAACAAATCACCCAAAAACCATAGGTAAGATCTGCGCAAGAAAAACCATCAAAAATCATTTTTTTTCACAATCATCGCAGGCTGTAGACCACCACAGAGCGATGATCCTTGATCATCATAAGCTAGAGAATAAATACAGTGCAATGACATCACACTATGTCAAATGCGTAGAGTTCATCGATCCTATATCCTCGCACTGTCCCTCAAAGCAGGGTGCAATGATCAAAGGAAAAATGGAAAAGATAAAAAGAAAGAAATTTTTTCCAATGAAGTTTAACTGTCAGAGAGTCAAGCTGGATCTCCCAGTGACTCAGAAAATAGAACCCAAGAAATCAAAGCAAGAAATCAAGACAAACTAGGAAAACAATCTGTTCCCCAGTGGAGTCACCAATTTTGTTATGGGATTAATCAGTAAATGCAGACATAAACAGATCTCCCTAAATCCACCTAGATGTAGAACAAAATATAACAAAATATGACACTTTCCCTAAGCTCTAATCATTGAGTTTACTATTTAACAAGAGATGAGTAACATACCGTTTAAATATCACTTCCTCTTGTCATTGTCATCCTAGCTCCACTCCAGTTCTCCTGTGATATTGAATTTGCAAGGGAACACAAGACAACCAAAGTGAAAGCAATCCAATATACTCAACAAAAACTTATGCATGTGATCAAGGAATAATACAGTAAAACAAGACAAGTTTGATGGGAAAGAAACATATCATTGTATTATATTATGTGGAAGAAAGATACAACCAGATGCCTTGATGTTGTTAGGTTCCTTCCAATAGTTCCTTGCTTCCCACACACTTCTACTTCATGGATTCTGAGATCAACAATCTATCTTGACAAAGCAAAGTTCAAAGCCACTCTAAGCCACTCTAACCAAGCTAACAATCTCAAGCCAATTTTCGAATCTAACTTTCTCCATGAGAGCTCCTCTTCTTTTATAAGATGAAGAGGATAAGGTGAGGAGGTTAGGATGATCCCACTAAATCATAGAAGAGAGTAATATCCAAACTGATCAGAGGCCACCTCACCATAGAATCTTCTCCTTCTAGAAGCATTGAGAAGATGCTCGTTTTTCCCACGTGCAAAAATCGTCGCACCCTAAGTATAGTGCAGCTTGCGGAGATGTCGCATCCTGCAGAGATGTTGTAGCCTAGATTTAGAGCAGGGGATGACGATCAGGCATCGTCGTACCCTATATATAGTGCATCCTGTGACGAACTTCCTTAATAGGGTTTTTACAAAGGAAAATACAATTTCTTCTCTCAGGCAAAGTTCTTCTCCCTTCACTCTTAAGGAATTCGGGCCACTGATCCTTCTAAAGACAAACGATAGGTTTACATCATTAATGATCATAGGGTGACGAAAATAATGTGTAACAATTACCATATTTATTTTTTACAAACAATGTTGGTTCTCCCCAAGAGGACACACTCGGTCTAATATACCCATTATCTAACATTTCCTTCAACTTCATTTTTAATTCCACCAACTCTAGTGTGCTCATCCTATAAGGAACCTTAGACCACGATACATCTCTTGGTATTAGTTATATAGAAAATTCAATGGTCCTCTTAGGAGGTAGTCCTGGTACCTCCTCTGGAAAATATCCCTGAAACACCGGGTGGTCTTTGATTTTAAACTTTCTACTTTCCGTCGAATTTAGCACTTGTATATCATATAAAGGACACCCTTTTTGGATATACTTCTTGAGTTGCATTGCTGATATTTTCCTTACTAACACATGCTTCTAGATGCCCTGTAACACCCTCTTGTTTCCCTTGTCATCCTCATAGTACAATGTTTTATTACAACAATTGAATTTTACTTTATTGGAAACCAACCAATCCATGCCTATCAACACATCATATGACCACAAAGAAAGTAGGTTCAAGACTGCTTGCGTATGCAACCCATGCATTTAAAATGGGAAGGATTTAATAATTTATGTCACCTTCCTCTTGGTCCCTCTGGCTAGCTAAACTAACCATGATTTTGCATGCTTTCTTCTATGTAATACATGTGCTTCAACAACTCGGGGATAAATATAACTAAGGTTAGAATTGGGGTCAATTAAAATTAAAATAGGTCATTTGGAAATTATACCTTCTAGCTCCACCATTGAAGCTTGGTTGTCTGCTTGCTAATTTTCAACAACAACATAAATTTGTGGCATGTTTCAGACTACATCATTGATATTGGTAGCCTCCTGAAAATTATAAATTATCTTGTTATCATGTTTCCTATGAGGGAAGTCTCTCAATAAGTGTGCTCCCCCAAAACCCCAACATCGTAGAGGCCCTTTCTTCTGCTCCTCCTTTTATTTTGTTTTATCTACTAATCTATTCCTACTTTGCAAGATAAATTTTTGTTGGTGCATACTTCTAGTGGGATGACTGGACTGAGCACTTATTTTTTTATTCTTGTATTGGCATGGTTTAAATCCCTTCTTCTAGAATCTATATTTATCCTTTCTTTTCCAATCCTTAAGAGGTTCTTGCCTATGCTTAGATTGATCATAATAGTATTTGGCCTTTATGATGGTGTCTTCTAGTATATTAGGCTAATCAAACTCATTTTTTCATGATAGGACTATGACAATCCATTGAAGAAGCACTATATTCTCTCTTTCTCATCCTTAAGATAAGGAACATATATTAACATTTTTAAAAATATTTTGTCATAAGCATCCATGGTAATATTTCCTAGATTATATTCATGGAACTCCTCAATCTTACCATCATAGTACTTCTCTAATAGGCAAGCCTTCCTGAAATAATTTTCGAACTACTTCAAGGTTAGCTTAATATCCTTTATTCCCTTGATATTCTTGAGGTATTCCCACCAAATCAATGCTTGTCCATTAAATATTGAAGATGGATGCATTTTCCTTCATGTTTTCTAAGTAATTATGTACTTGTAAATACTTCTTTAATCCTAGCACCCATGCCTCTGCTTCCTCTCCCTTTTTTATTTCTCCATCAAAGGTAGGTGGTTTTGATTTCTTGAACTCTTATGTCAAGGAATTCTAGGAGTATATCCTGTTTTTCTTCTTAGGGGCACTTGACCTAGTTTTACTAGTTGGACTGCTCTTATGTAGTGGTCCTCTCACTAGGTGAATCTATTGAAGAATTGGCTTTGATTTTGTTCTTCTTGGCACTCCAATACCTATTCCTAGAGGAAATATTTCTTATGTTACTATTTGTTGGCCCATGATTTTAAATTTATAATGGGCTCTACCACTTCTCATACTGTTATCTTCCTGCATTGCTAACAGATGGTCCTTGCTACAGGTGCTTTCAAATTTCAGAAAAAAAATTGCAATAGTACTGCATTTAACTTTGTTTTCTTCTCGTGTGATCTAATGAGATTTTCATTTTCTTCCCTGTAAATTCTTAGTTTATCCTTCATGCTTCTCATGATTTTTGCCAAATTTGGAGGGGTATCTATGTCCCTCCTGTCATGTCATTCCTCAGCCCTAATTCTTGAGGTTTATAACATGGTCTAGCCATGCCAAACTCTTACTGTATTCCTTCTCTTCTTAGGATCTTCTATGTGCTGAAATAACAGATCTCTATTAGTTTATTATAAAAACCAGAAAAGTATACAACACTTGGCCCTGGGAAAGGTCTTATTGACCCATAACTGCCCAATTCTAAGACATTTTCCCTACTATCAAGAATGCTCAAAATTATTTCATTAGCGATTATTCACTTGTTCAAAATAGGGTAAATGACAGAAATTTCCTGCTCTGCATACCCCAAATGAAACTGTAATTTTCCATCTCATAAATTTGTGCATCTAAACTACAACTGTTCAATGTAGAAAAAACAATTAAGAACTTCGATAAGATATTTTTATCCTTTATCATACAAGTCATTTAATTTTTTCTAGCCTACTTAGTCCTAGAGTTTGAACATTTCTCTTATACCACTCTGTAACACACTCAACCCCCTTAACCATTCTTCTGGTTGGTTGGATGTAAAAATTTCTTCTTCTTATCTATTCTTTTAAATATGACTATGAGATCATAGATCTATTATACTCTTCAAGATCTTTCCAATTGTTGGAAGATTGGTTGTTGTCATTGATGTCAACCCTAGTCATGGGTTTTGGACTGTAAAATTGATGAAGGTATTTGGACATGAAGGAAAATGCACATGCAGATACAACACCCATGGATGGATAACATACATCATGTTGTTTCCGATGGTATGTGGCACGTCATGTGGATCCTCATGGTTGAGATGAATTTTTGAATATGACAAAGTGAATTGAAGAAGGAAGTACATGTAGGCCCTGAAGATAATGTAAAAGCAAAGAATTTTCTATTGGTTGAAGACTTGAATCATAATCTACTCAGTTTTAGTAAAATGTGTGATCAAGGATACGCTCTTACGTTTGATTCCCGAAAATGCAAAATCAGAGAAAATAACTCAGGAAGATTGGTTGCAACTACAACAAGAAGACCGAACAACATATACATCCTAGACATGAAGAAGAGAGAGAAGACATAAGCCACACAAAAGGATTCTAAGGAAGAAAATGTCTCAAAGACAAAAAATAAGGATGAAGTATTATTGAGTGCCACATGTTCAGGGGGAGCAGCCCCAAAGAAGAGAGTTACATTTTTCCATTAAACTCAAGGGGAGCAACCCTAACCTTTGCCATTGATGTCAAAGGGGGAGAGAAATTGGGATCATGATGATAGGGACAACATATGTGTTTCCATCAATGACAAAGGGGGAGATTGTTGGAAGATTGCTTGTTGTCATTGATGTCAACCCTAGTCATGGGTTTTGGACCGCAAGATTGATGAAGGTATTTGGACATGAAGGAAAATGCACATGCAGATACAACACCCATGGATGGATAGTATACATCATGTTGTTTCTGGTGGTATGTGGCACGCCACGTGGAACCTCATGGTTGAGGAGAAATGAATTTTTGAAGATGACAAAGTGAATTGAAGAAGGAAGTACATGTAGGCCCTGAAGATAATTAAAGAAAAGAATTACAAAATAAGAAAGTGTCAGGTCGGCCCTAATGTTAAAAGGAAGTGACATAAATGGTATAAATAAACATCATTATACATTCATTTTATACAAGTCGAATTTCAGAGGTAATAAGAAGAAAAGAAGGCCGGATTTCAAGGGAGGAGGAAGTCTTTTGGTGATATGTTCTAAGGTATGTTATTTTCAGGTCATCTTACCATTTTTGCTATAACTTTTTTTATAGAACGATTCATATGGTGAAATCGCTATGGTATTGATAAGACATATCAAGGTACCTCTGGTAAAAATTTCAGCTCTTTATTCACTATAATTATGGAGATACACTCTGTGGAAGATAGGGTTTGTGACCAGTCCTGAAGCTAGTCAATAAACAAGTGTTTCGGGTAAAACAATCATAACTTATTCATAGAGAATCCAAATGAAGTGGGACAAATTTCATTGGAAAGAGTATGGACTTTAGTTTCTTGTGTGTGAGTTTACGAATCAAATGTTAATTATTGAGCACGAGGAATTCTGTGCAAGTTCACTCTCCTGAATAGACCAGAATTGAATAGAGTCTACCATTCTTTCTATAACCTCTTTTTGGGGAGGATTCAAGGAGTGAAAATTGGAGGAGCTTCAAAGAATACATTGAGTAATATTATCTATAGGATCAAAGTACTCCAAAAATTGAAGAATTGCAGAAATTGAAGAAGTCTCAAGAAACATTATCAGGTTCTATGTGATGATTGGTTGATGGTGATGATTTAATGTAAAGTTTTATTATCTCACATATATTCTTGGGTGGAAGGAAGGGGCAAGGATGGAGAGTTCAAATCTCTCTTGATATTGGAGGATTGTATCTTCCTCTTGGAGGTTTATCCCTCCCTTTACATTTGAAAGATATAGCTACCTTTGGAAGTCATTACTTCCCTTGAACAATAACTATTGATTATTTCTCATATATTGTGGATGGTGTATTGTGGTGTATTGGTGTAAATATTATACTATTGTTCATTTCTCATTGGATATAGTTGAATGGTTTAAGTATAAGTTGAAAAATGTTTTAAATTGTACTTGATACCGATTCACCCCCCTCTTAGTATCAACAATTGGTATCAGAGCGGGTTACCTTCAATGTCGTTTAACCACTAGAAGGAAGATCCTAAGAAGAAATGGAAGACAAAATTCCAAATGGGATTCCACCATTTGATGGAAGCAATTTTGAATGCTGGAGTAATAGAATGGAAACTTACTTGAAATCTCTTGGGGTAGATGTTTTTTTCTCAGTTGCTTTAGAATACAATGCTTTGAAGAAACCAAAGACTGCAGCTCAGAAGGAAGCAAAACGAAACAACAAATTGACAATAGATACCATCCTGAATGGATTGATAGATTTAGTGAAATCCAAGGTGGGATCATGTGCATTATCAAAAGAGCTTTGGGACAAGCTACAAGACCTTTATGTAAGGGAAGATGCAGAAGAAGAAGAAGAAGAAGAAGAAGTTGAAGCAAATTACAACATCTCAGATTTCAAAGAAGAAAATAGAGGTAAGTTCTTTTGCTTTAATTTTGAAGGAGTAGGTCATGTTGAATTTGAATGTCCTCATCCAAGGATTGAAAGAAATGACACTGAAGAAGAAAATTCCAATGAAGAAGAAGAAAATCACGAAGAAAAAATTATTCAACAAGAAGATGAGATTCTTAAAAAATTGAACCATGTTGAGATTGAAAATAGCAAGCTCAAAGACACGCAAAGAAAACTAAGAAGTTAATTGGTTAGTTGTGAAAAAACAGTTGTAATCTTGAAGAAACAATTGGTATCTTGAAAATTTCTTCTTCTTATCTATTCTTTTAAATATGACTATGAGATCATAGATCTATTATACTCTTCGAGAGCTTTCCAATGACTATAATTATGCTAAAATCCAAGCTCGGGATTACAATTTAAGGTTTCTTAGAGTTCCATGTCTTTCCCACCCACTATTCGCTTAACCTCCACATGGGTCCCTGTCATCTATACCAACTAACAAGGTGGCATGGGTGTGATGATGTGGTAGGTGACATGCCATTGGACATTGCACACACTGGGTCTGAAACTAAGGAAAACCTTGACGAAACCTCAACTCAGAACTCAATAATAGAATTCTAGATCTCGATAACATCAGACGGTCAAAATTGACCTAAATTGACGATATCCATTCCTTTTGGACTCAAATATGCATGATGGATAGTTGGTTGGACTAGCATAAACATCTATAATTATTTCTGAATGGATTTTCTCAAAAACCCCATTTCTTGATGAATTGACGACTACCAATGATCTTGATCAATAGACTGGATCTATGTGGCTTTCCCAAACCACATGATGGTTAAAAGACATTACAAAATTATGATAAATCCAATGGACATGATCTATTGTGATCTATGGTTGAGATCCTCTCAGGTTTCTGAAACCAACCATTCTTTTACAAATCTTCCACACTTTAACTAGATTACTCCACATGGATTTCCAAACAGATCCTTTCAAATAAACCGCTTCCGATGGATCCAACGACTGATGGTTTCTGACTCCATTGGTCCATATCTCTACAGATTCTCAACCTACACATTGGTTAATGAGTATGACATACCCCAATAGGTTTCAACAGACATGGTCCATGGAAAATATTCAACTTAGGTATTTCCGGTTTGACTCTACGACATATTAATGGTACAGACCCTTTTAGGATCGCACCTTCAATATTTATCTCTATTGGAATGTCACTCACTCCACTCTTGTGGGTTTTTTCTAAGTCTCACATTCTGAATAACTTTCAGATTCCACCATCTAACTATTTCTATCAGAATCCAATTTATGCCAAGGCCTAGGGCGCTTCCAATACCCTATCTCTCGATCAAGGGTCAATATCTACTCCCAACATATCAATATAGATTACATGAGGTCAACACACATAGGGATCATATGGGAAGACTTGTAATCCTATAGTGTAACTTACCCAACCACCCACAGGATGGCCATGCTACTTCAAAAAAACACTTCAAAAATAATTTCGAAATCCTGATAACATCTAATTAATAAAGAAGCATGAAAGACTCACATGCAGTGATCAATATTCATGTTACAACATAAAATAAGTGAATATTATGCCATACACAAAAATAACCAATAACCATGCATATTATAAATATGAATTTCAGAGATAATAATTAATACATAATGGAAATAAATATACAATAAAAAGAAACCATAACAAAGAGCACTTATCTTAAACAAATTCAAACACCAACCAGTTGTAGCCAAAGGAAGTTCAACCCAACCGTAGAATTGTTGTTCCAAGTATCAATAACAATGTCACCCCCAAGCCAAGGCTATGAATCCACAAGGATGGTTTCTAGGACAACACTCATCTTCCCCAACCAGTCACCACTTAATCTCTCAGAGGTTTCTTAACAAAAAACAATCCAAAGTACAACAACTCCCTTCTCTCCAGCATGCACCACCCAAAGACAATGAACACCCTACACTGCCACACAGTTCCTCAAGATGTCAACTTCTTTCCAAGGCTCCAATGCATCTGGTCAAGAATATCCATCCTGGGACTCTTAGGAGTTGCAGCTGTGAACATGAATTAACACATGCCAATGCATCTCAGACATGCACGCATTAATTCATGGTTGGAATACACCAACAATCACTACAACCAACCAACAATGGATTCTCTCCCAACAATTCATTTTTCCTTCCCAAGCCAAGATCAAGAATGAATGAGAAATAATGAATGAGTGAAAGAGTGAATGGAGAGTGAACATGATGAAGAGTGTGAACCCCCCAAAACCCCAAAGATGGGTTTATATATTTACTTGAAAATCAAGAACCATGTGGCCTTCCCCAAGAAGCTCATGTAACCACTTCTATCAATTAAAACAATTATGGGTAAATAAAATATAATAAAAATACTTATCCCTTTAAGCCCCCTCTCTCATGGAATCATAACCCCCTATAACTCTTGTCCTTTTTTGTCTAGCAACCAACAATATATTTTATTATTAATAATGATCACAACATTACATTTCCTAGGCACTCTAACCTCTTTTAATTGTTTGGGCACTTCGACCTTTCATAAAATAACAAAATATTTATTATGGGGTCTCAAAACTGGGGTATTACATTCCCCTCCCCCTTATTTTGGCACTATCCTGAGTGCATATACAAAACATAAATCAAAATTTCAAAATTCTTCAAACAATCGCGGGTGCTTTGTCCACACAACATCATCATGCTCCCAAGTAGCATCTTCAGGAACGTAGCAGGTCCAGTGAAATTTAACCAGTTCTATGACTCGATTCTAGAGAAACTTGACATTTCTATCTAATATGTGCACTAGATGGACCTGGAAGGCTCCTTCTGGCTCCACCTGAATTGAATTCCAATCAATAACATGGTTAGGATCATGTACATACTTTTTTAGAAAAGAGACATGAAATACATTATGCAGATTCATGGAAGTAGGAAATGCAAGCATGTATGAAACTAGCCCTATTATGTCCAATATCTCAAATGGACCACATAATATGGTTGGTAGCTTTATACAACTTTACAACTTCAATGATCTCTTCTTGGGCTTCACTTTCAAAAGCACATGCTCTCCCACTTTAAATTCTCTAGTTGTTCTATTCTTATTTGCATAAATCTTCTGTCTATCTTGTGCTGCCTTCAAATTATGCTTAATGTTAACCATATGGTCTTCCATATCCTTGAGTAATCCATGCCCAAGTATTACTCTTTTGGCTGGGTTTTCCTAACTCACTAGAGTATTGCATTTCCTACCATACAAAGATTCAAATGGGTTCATC
The DNA here is from genome assembly GCA_009831015.1 of Picea engelmannii. Classification (NCBI taxonomy): domain Eukaryota; kingdom Viridiplantae; phylum Streptophyta; class Pinopsida; order Pinales; family Pinaceae; genus Picea; species Picea engelmannii. The sequence continues at coordinate 253,989 of ML777883.1, forward strand.
TTCAATGAAGCTTGACACCCATTATTATAGGAAAATTCAATCAAATGAAAGTAATCTTCCCACTTAGATGGATTATCCATCACATACATTCTCAACATGTCCTCTATCACTTGGTTGAATCTCTGTGTTTTCCCATCCGCCTGTGGATGGTATGCTATGACAAATTTCATATTTGTACCAAATCCTTTAAATAATCCTCTCTAGAAATTTGAAGTAAACTTTGTGTCTCTATCTAAAACAACTGTTGGATACAAAATGAACATCCTTTCTCAATTTATCCACAACTACCATTATGAAATCATGTTTCCTTGTTTTCCTAGGAAACTTAGTTATAAAATCAAGGGTTACCACTTTCCTTTTCTTCTCTAGAATTGGAAATGGATGTAGCAAACCCGTTGGGTGTCTATGCTCAACCTTCAATCTCTGACAATCCATACATATGGAAATGTAATAAATAACATCCTTCTTCATTCTTGGAAAACATAATTGGCTTCTTACTGCTACAATTGTTTTCTGGTAACCGAGATGTCCAACATATGGAACATTATGCATTTCTTTTAACAACAAATTCCTAAGTTACCCAGAACTAGGAACATAAACTCTATTCTTATGCATAAGTAATCCATCTTCCTTAATATCATACTCTTTAATTTTTCATTGTACATTTTCTTGTTGTAAATGTTCTTTTACCTGTAGGTAATGTTGATTTGTAACAACAAGATCTAAAATTATTCTCTTCAAATCTGATTGATGCATACTAATGGTTGTAACATGCATAATATGTATCCTTCTGTTCAGTGCACCAACAACTTTATTTTCTTTTCCCTTGATATGTTTAATGTCCAAGTCATACTCACTTAAGAATTCCATCCATCTTGTTTTCCTGGCATTCAAAGTTGGTTGTTCAAAAATATATTTTAGACCACTATGGTTTATCCTTAATTCAAATCTCTTTCCCATGAGATAATTCCTCCACATATTCAATGCATGAACTATGGAAACAAGCTCCAAGTCATGTGTGGCATAGTTTCTCTCATGTTATTTAATCTTTCTGGACTCTTAACTAATTACATGTCCATTTTGAGTGAGGGCTCCACTAAGTCCTTCCTTGCATCCATCTGTACGTACCACAAAATTCTCATTAGGGTCAACAATATTTAAAATAGGTGCACTAGTAAGTAATTCTTTTAAAAAATTAAAGTTCTCTTCACACTCTGTTGTCCATTCAAACTTAATTCCCTTATTTTGCAAAGACGTTATGGAATGAGAAATCTTGGAGAAACCTGCTATAAATCTCTTGTAGTATCCAACTAATCCCATAAAAGGTTTGATTTCTAAAATATTCATGGGTATTGACCATCCTTCTAATGGCTTCAATCTTCTATGGATCCACTACTATACCTTCCTTTGAAATAATGTGTCCCAAGTAATGGATCCATTCTTGGTAAAAATAACACTTACTAAGCTTGGAATAAAGCTAATGTTCCCTCAAAAATTGCAATACCAACCTCTAGTGATTTTCATGATCTTCCTCAGACTTAGAATAAATAAGTGTGTCATCTAAGAATACAATGAAAAACTTATCCAAATAATTTCTAAATATGCCATTCATTAATCATGTAAAGACAAATGGTGCATTGGTCAGTCCAAATGGCACCACTACAAATTCATAATGTCCATACTTGGTTCTAAATACCATCTTATTAATGTCTCATTCCTTGATTCTTACCTGATGGTATCCTGATCTCAAGTCTATCTTTGAAAATATATTTCCTCCTCTTAGCTGATCAAAGAGGTCATCAATTCTTGGTAGAGGGTATTTTTTCTTCACAGTGGCTTTATTCAACTATCTAAAGTCAATACACAACCTCAAAGTTCCATCCTTCCTTTTGACAAAGAGTATTGGTGCTCCCCAAGGTGAAACACTCGGGTGTATGTACCCTTTCTTCAACAATTCTTCCAATTGCATTTGTAATTCTTTTAATTCTGGTGTACCCATTCTGTAAGGTGTTTTTTATACTGGGGCAACTCCTAGTATTAAATCAATAGATAAATCTATTTCCCTCTTTGGTGGCAATCCTAGTGTTTCTTGGAATACATTTTTAGACTCTAGCAATACTAAAAAATATTCAAGGCTTGGCCCTTTTATCTTTTATGGCTCCTCCACATGAGTTGCATACAATTGACATCCTTTCCTGAAACATTTCTTTAGTTTTAAAGATGAAATCTCCCTTATAGAAATGGGTCTTGGAATTCCTTTCATAGTGCTCTATTTTCCTTCTTCATCAAGACATGTAAATTTTTTGTTATGAAAATCTAGGACATCATGGTGCTTGTCCAACCAATCCATTCCAATTATCATAAGATCCTAACGATATGATATTGATATCAACATTAGTACTCACTCCATTAATATTTATTGGACAACATATAACATTCGGATTTTGTTTCCAGTGGCTAGTTGAACCAAAATTGATTTCTCAAGCTTACTTTTCTCCAAATGTAATCTATCCACTATTTTAGGATCAATGTAACAATGGCTTGCTCCTGAATCAAGTAAAATAACAACATGATGATTAATGATCTTACCTTCCACTTAGATCATATTGGATTGGTACTATGCTTGTTGATCTTCTAAGGCTACATATATTCTTCCCATGTATTCTACTGTTGTAGCTTCTTGGATGTTGTGCATAGTCTTCTCTTTATCTCCTCTTTGAGGGAAATCATTGTATATGTGATTTTCTTTGCACCCCCAACATTGGATTGGTGATCTTCCTCTTTTTCCCAAGGAGTCTTCCTTCTTGGATTCATTCTCAGCAGACTGATCTTACTGATTTTTATTAGGGACGTTTAAGTTGAAAGGAGGTTTGAATCCTTTCCTTCTCTAATCAGATTTCTCCTTCTTCTTATCCTTCCAACATTTCTACAAAGATTCTCTGCCCTTGCCTTGCTCATATAGGTATTTATACTTATTAATGGTCTTTGTCAAAGTCCTAGGCTCATCATACTGAATATTTTCCTTATAAAAGGATGGAATTCCACTCAAAAACCTTTGTATCTTCACTTTTTCATCCTTTATAAACCCCACATACTTCAACAATCCCAAGAACTTATTTTCATATTCTGTCATGGTCATGCTTCTGAACCTGAGTTCAAAGAACTCTTGCATTTTCTTGTCATAGAAGTGCTTTGAAAGATACCCCTTCTGAAAATATCTCTTGAATTTATTCCAAGTAATCATGCTCTCATTAATGTGCTCAACGTTCTTCAACTGATCCCACCACATAACATCTTTTCCATGCATATGGTATGTGACAATTCTAGCTTCTAGGTTAGATGAGTAGTTGTGCAACTAAAAATACTTCTTGACTCCAAGAAACCAAGATTCAAAATCATCTTCCATTTCTCTTTCACCATCAAAGGATGGTGGCTTAAGCCTCTTCAACTTTCCTTGTAAACTGTCCAATTCATGTCTTCTTCTTTAATGCTTATAAGGAGACACTTCTAGATTTCTTATGGAGTCTCCAAATGCATAAAATTTCCTTGTTGAGTAAGGAGGTGAGTGATGTCCTTGAGTTCTGATAGCACTTATTGAATGACCAGTTCTTCTGTAATTGTCTCTTCTTTCATGATATCTTCCTTTTTCCTCTTGCCTTGAGTTTGATCCATTCTTTGCTTGCCTATGCAACTGATTTAGGCTTTGCATTAATTGAGTATTTATTTGGTTTTCCCCCTCATCAACCTCTCATTGTCTGTTTTGTAAGTCAACACTTCTATTCTTAGGATTCTCACTATCTCTATTAATTTTTCTTGTTACACTCTACTCTTGTGCCCATTTGATTCTGTCTCTGCATTTCCAACACTGATATTTTTACCTTTGACTTCTTTATCATTACTAAAGGCTCCCTCTCCTTCTTCCATGTAGAAAATATGCATTCTTATCTTGAACTTATATTTTTATATCCACTAAGTCTGCAAAATGTGCAAGTAACCATTTTGTTAGAATTACGCATATTATAAATTTGTCAATTGATGCTACATGTCCTTTTTATGCTTAATGCATGAAGAAATATATCATCATTCTCCAAATTCTAATAATTCTAGGTTATTCTCCTATGAATAATCTTTCCAACAACTATACTCATGCCACGATCCGATCCTTGAGATGAAAATTATGACTTCCTGAAAAAACCATTTTCACCCCATTTGTGCATTTTCTCCACAGGTGAAATTTTTATTGAAAGACCAACTTCTATCAACTACAGAAGAAAATATATCATGAAATAGAGAAACTTTTTTATGAGACATAGATAATAATAATGACAATTAATTCATATCAACTCTCATATTTTCAATCTTATACACTAGTCAAAAACTACAACAATTTGGAATCTGCAACTTGGTCCTTTTTCACCCCTTTTTCACAATCTGTGCACTTTTGGAAACATTTAAATAATCCAAAGTTATTTTTCTTGATGAGTATTTAAAATGTCTAGTAAATACAATTTTTCAGTTTTGTGATCTGGGGTCACTTTTTCTGCTCTGAAAATCTAAAAAATCCCCACAAAGTGGCTCGAAATAGTGGAATTCGGCCAATTTCAGTATCCCCATTCCGATCCCTATAGTGTTTATTCAGTTCCTTTATAGGTTATTTCCATGTCTTCTTTCTGGACTCTACCCAATATTTTTAGCTTAATCTGGACCTATGCCAATGATATGGAACCAGATCTTTAAAAACCACTATTTTAAAATTTATGACGAATCCAAGGAAAATTGGACAATGGCCTTCTCTGACACTTTTGTAGATATCCTCTCTGTGGAAAAAATCTATAATTTTCATTCAAATCCGACTTAATATGCTCTAGTTATAGCCAAAATAAGAAAATGGCTCCAAACGTTTTTTTTGAAACTGTTAAACAATTTTTCCTAAGTGCAATCTACACCATCGATCTCAAGTTGGAAGAAATATGGACCATTGATATACACTCCATCGACCATCAGAGATCGAAGTTCTCCTTTGGCATCTGCAACACTTTCCCCAAACCGCCAACCCAACTCTCAACCACCAACCCAACCCCTCGACAACTGATTTGCACACAAATCTAAACTGACCGACTTGGACATTAGCCTTTGATGATCTTCGTTGGTGAATGGAACTCCCCACAGCTTCATTCGACGACGCCCAACCATTGTCCATCGATGATAGGCGATCCTCGACAACTATCGAAAAAACTATCTTTCTTGGCTAACGTGGCAACTATGTTGATGTGGCATGACACATTGGTGCTGACATGGCATGACACGTCATCTTGAGGCATCAACTGGGATGATGTGGCATGACACATGGATGATGATGTGGAATGACACATGGGTTTTGATGTGGCATGACACATGGACTTTGACGTGGAATGACACATGGGTGCTAACATGACATGACACATCATCACCTTCTTTTCTCCATCGACCATCGACAGTTTCTCTTGGAAGAATCTAAAATTCACACTAATTTGTCGATCCTCGATCCATCAGCCATCGATGATCTTATATGCCCCTTATCTGAATCTCAACACTTCGCCAAACTCTCCAATCCCTAATCCATTGACCATAGATGATCTTAGATGTCATTTGACCGAATTTCAACACTTTTCCAAACTTGACGATCCCCATTCCATCAAAACATAGATGATCATAGATGTATTTTGGATGAATGATAACTTTGCCCAAATTTGACGATCCCAGATCCATTGGTCATCGATGATCTCAGATGTTATTTGGCCGAACTTCAACACTTCGCCAAACACGTCAATCCCCGATCCATTGGTCATTGATGATCTCATATATCATTTGGTCGAACTTCAACACTTTTCCAAACTTTCTGATCCCTGATCCATCAACCATCAATGATCTTAGATGGTGACCTTCAACACTTAGACAATTTCAGCCAAAACCCACGTGAATTTGGGCCATTGATCTCCAACCAGGATGATATTGACCGTTGCTTTTCTCTAACTTCCCAAACAACCACAAAAGAATACAAACCATCAATATTCCTCCTCTTCCAAACCTCCGAAATGAATCTGAGCCATTGATCTCATAACTTTGTCAAACTTCAAAACTTTATCAATTTTTAAATGTATCAAGGGTGAACCTAGGTCGTTGATCTTGAGATCAAACACTATATCAGTCGTCAAATCTCTGAACTCTTCCCCACGCTACAAAAACCATTAAAATACGATTTTTTTGACCTTCTAGGTCAAATTCGTCTATGCAACTATGCAGATCGAATTGATTAACTTCTCAAACAATTTCAAATTATTTCAAACTTGAATTTTCACACGAATTCAAGTAGTTTTCTCTCCAATTTTCCATCTTTTCCCCAAATTCACATAGATCGAAATCTGTGATAGTGAATGTTCTTGATTCACACTTGTTTCAACCCATACTAGTCCGATGTTTCAACTAGAATCTTTGATACCAATTTATAACGTACCCAACCACTCATAGGCTTGCCACACTACTTAAAAAACACACTTCAAAACCAATTTTGAAATTACGATAACATCTAATTAATAAAGAAGCATGAAATACTCACATGCAATAATCAAGATTCATGTTACAACATAAAATAAGTGAATATTATGCCATGAGATTCATGTTACAACATAAAATAAGTGAATATTATGCCATGCACAACAATAACCAACAACCATTCATATTATAAATACAAATTTCAGAGACAATAATTAATACACAGTGGAAATAAATATACAAGCAAAGGAAACCATGACATAGAGCACTTATCTTAAAAAAATTCAATCACCAACTGGATGCAGACCAAGGAAATTCCACCCAACCATAGACACTGTTGTTCCAAGTCTCAACAACAATGTCATCCTCAAGCCAGGGATATGACTCCACAAGGAAGGGTTCTAGGACAACAATCAGCTTCCCAAACTGGTCAGCACTTAAGCTCTTAGAGGTTTCTCAACACACGACAATCCAAAGTACACCAACTCTCTTCTCTCCATCCTGCACCACTAAAGGACAATGAACCCCCTTCACTGCCACACAGTCCTTTAAGATGTCCACTTCTTTCCAAGGCTCTAGTCATCTGGTTAATAATCTCCATGTTGGGACTCTCAAGATTCATGTATGTGAAAAAGACTTAACACATGCCAATGCATCTTAGACATGCATGTAATAATTCATGGTTGGAATACACCAACAATCACTACAACCAACCAACAATGGCTTCTCTCCCAACAATTCGTTTTTTCTTCCCAATCCAAGATCAAGAATGAATGAGGAGTAATGCATGAGTGAAAGAGTGAATGGAGAGTGAACAAAACGAAGAGCATGAACCCCCAAACAACCCAAGATGGGTTTATATATTTAGTTGGAAATCAAGAACCACATGGCCTTCCCCAAGAAACTCATGTAAAAACTTCTCTCGATTAAAACAATTATGGGTAAATAAAATATAATAAAAACATTTGTCCCCTTAATCCCACTCTCTTGTGGAATCATAGCCCATATAACTCTTGTCCTTGTTTATCTAGCAGCCAATGATGTATTTTATTATTAATAATGATCACAACATTACATTTCCTAGAAACTCCAACCTCTTTTAATTGTTTGGGCACTCTGACCTTTCATAAAATAACAAAATAAATTATTTAATCTGGGTCTCAAAGCCAGGGTATTACACCCAACATGGCCCTTGCCATGACTTAAGAGGATGAAAAATCAAGGGAATAACGTCATTCCCCATGTGAATAAAATCTTCACCTCTCTTCCACTTCTCACAGAGATCCTAGCTAGGGGATTACATGCCAATGACCTGGACACATAAAGGGAAGGGAAACTCTATTGGCATCCTTACCCTAAGCCATAATTTTATATCTTGCAAACTTTACATTTCAAAGAGAAGGGAGATCACAGGGTCGTAGGTCCTAAAATTTGGGTTTTTCACACTTGTAACAACTGGGATGCTCTCCCTCCTAGAGTTGTGTTCAACAAGAAAACATATCTCAGACTTAAGAATTCATTCATTACATTCAAAAACCACCACCACTTAAGAAATGCAAAGGTTATCATTCATTTATAAAGATTCTATTTTTACAAAGAAAAATGAGAACACTTATCTATTTCCAGGATAAAAACCAGGCTTCCAACTGATTGAGGGTGGATTCCTTTCCACCCAACCTTAGGCTTTGTTGCACTCGTGATTTCTACAACATGCCACCCCCATGCCAAGCCATGAAACCACTAGGGGAACTGACATGTATCTCACAAGTTCTGGGTCTTAACATGAGGGCCACTCTCATTCACTAACAAGCAACATCATAAATCCCTTCTACTCATTGAGTCTAGAGCCACCACGATATTCATAGATGCCTTCATAGTTGGATTTCCTCCGCACAAGGGAGTCCCTTCACTGCTATACAATCCCTCAGTTCCCTCCCCTTACCAATGCCAGTCTCTGTCCAACAAGAACCAACTCATATCCCTCTCTGCTCAAGTCCAGGTCTTGGTATTCTCTACCTCAATTTAACCACAAGCTCACTGGGTAAGCTTCCTATTTTCCTAAAAAAATATTCACTTTCCCCCTTGTGCTCGTGCACCACACTCATCCACTTCCTCCTCCATCTCCATCGAGAACATTCTCCTTGGATAGGGCTTCCTTCACTTGATTTTGTTAGAATCTTATGGGAGTCAAACTCCCAAATCAAAGGGGCACTTCTGGGGAACGTTTAGCTGATAGCTTTAGCTGATCCAACCGTTTTCCTATACATATACAAAGGCAGACATAACTTACCAACCACCAAGTCTTATCTCATTAACCAATTTTTCTTGTGAACAAAGGAAGGTAAGGAACTTCAAGCAAATTTGGTTATCAATGTTTTCTTAGGTGAAGACTAATCCCCATTTTCCCCTCACCAGTTCTTACTCATGGTATCATAGCTAGTACTTCAAGGGTTACCCTTCAATCAACTTGTTGACAATTATCATTAAACATAAAACACAATTACATTGTCTGTCAGTCACAGTCTTTAAGATTTAATTATAATTACAAACTGGGGAAAATAAGTTGTTACACAACAACAATAATAAACTTACTCCTAATAAAATACTTAGAACAAATAACAACATAATAATTAAGCAACAATAATTAACAAAGACAAGAAATAAGATAAAAAAAACTAAGAAATAAGATTTTTTCCGTTAAAAAAATCGATTTAAAAATTTGAGCTAATTACATTAGATTGGATAGTTTATAACATGGTCAAGTTTGCTATATGGAAATTTAATAGTACAATACACAATTTGATGATTTTTCCATATAGTACAAATATCATAAAATCAATATATTATTTATTATCTTTGATACAATACTTCATTCCTGTGATTCTCATGTCTATTTGTAAGCCTAAAGATAATAGTCCAAGATCCAAAACAAATTTCTAAAAAACTTTAGAACTTATAAATATAAACTAAATAACCCAATTTTCAAGGAATGCATCATGTTTTCTTATTTATTGCACATTTGTGAAGTTAAATTACTTCCAATATATATATAGATTAAATAACCCAATTTTCAAGGAATGGATCATGTTTTCTTATTTATTACACATTTGTGATGTTGAATTACTCTATATATATATATTTGAAAGTAAAAAAATCTTGAATTTGAATAGTATTGAATTTTTTGTGATTTTGTTTTCTTACTAAATTGTATTTAATTTTATATTCATATTCAAATCTTGCTACTATGGTTTGTAAGTGATTCATTTAAGATTTTGATATCGTTTTATCATTTTCTTAGCAAAATAGAGATGGTGGATTAGGGGAGAGGATGGATTTTGATATCGTTTTATCATTTTCTTAGCAAAATAGAGATGGTGGATTAGGGGAGAGGATGGACAAAAGACACAATGGAGAGAGGGAGACACAATGGAGAGAGGGTTTTATGTTGAGGATTTGTTTTTTCCCTTTTTCATTTCTCTTTATACTTTTTTTTTT
>ML777883.1:273360-327086 GCA_009831015.1 Picea engelmannii
GCACTTTGTAATTGTCCGATGACCAATCCGCAAAAGGGGATTTGGTCCTTATACAATTACCAACTTGATTAATCCTCAATGGGGATTAATCTAATAACAATAATATTAATAATGACATGATTAATCCACAATGGGGATTTAATTCAATAACAAATAATAAGAATGCTCTTCCCAGTTACATTATTTTTACACATTCATGGAAGCAGGAAATGCAAGCATGTATGCAACTGACCCTATTCTGTCCAATATCTCAAATGGAGCATAGAATCTGGCTGCCAGCTTTGCACAACTACCCAACTTCAAAGAGCTCTTCTTGGGCTTCACTTTTAAAAGAACATGCTCTCCTACTTTAAATTATCTATCTCTTTTGTTCTTATCTGCATAAACTTTCTGTCTATCTTGATTTGCCTTTAAGTTTCGCTTAATCCTAACCATATGGTCTTCCATATCCTTGAGAAATTATGGCCCAAGTACCACTTTGTCTCTTGGGTTGTCCCAACTCACTGGAGTATTGCATTTCCTTCCATACAATGCTTCAAATGGGCTCATTTTCAATGAAGCTTAATACCCATTATTATAGGCAAACTCAACCAAGTGCAAGTACTCTTCTCACTTAGATGGCTTATCCATCACATACATTCTCAACATGTCTTCAATTACTCAGTTGACTCTCTCTGTCTACCCATATGAATGTGGATGGTATGTTGTGCTAAAGTTCATATTTGTACCAAATTCTTTAAATAATCCCCTCCAGAAATTTGAAGTAAACTTTGTGTCTCTATCCAAGACAATTGTCCTAGGTATCCCATGCAACCTAGAAATCTCTTTCATGTAAATTTCTGCAATATTAGCGACTGTATGAGTTGTTTTTACAGGAACAAAATGAGAAGCCTTTGTTAATTTATCAACCACTACCATGATTGAATCATGTAGTCTTGTTGTCCTGGGCAATTTTGTTATAAATTCAATGGTTACCACTTTCCATTTCTTCTCTGGAATTGGTAATGCCTGTAGCAAACCTGCTAGGTGCCTATGCTCAACCTTCACTTTCTGACATTCCATACATATGATGTTGTAATTAACAACATCCTTTTTCATTCCCGGCCAAAAGAATTGGCTTCTTACTGCTGCAACTGTTTTCTAGTAATCGAAATGTCCAACATATGGAACGTTATGCATTTCTTTTGATACCAAATCCCTGAGTTCTTCGGAACTAGGAACATAAACTCTATTTTTACGCATAAGTAATCCATCTTTCTTCATCTCATACTCTTTCATTTTCTATTGTACATCCTCTTGCTATAATATTTCCTTCACCTCTAGGTAATGATGATCTGTAACCACAACATCTAAAATTTTTCTCTTCAAGTCTGACTGATGCATACTGATAGTTGTAGCATGCATGAGATGTATTCTTATACTAAGTGCACCGAAAAATTTATTTTCTTTTCCTTTGATATTTTTTATGTCAAAGTCGTATTCACTTAAAAATTCCAGCCATCTTGTTTTTCTGACATTCAAAGTTGTTTGTTTAAAACGATACTTCATACCACTGTGCTCTTTTCTTAATTCAAATCTGTTTCCCATGAGATAATGCCTCCACATATTCAATGTGTGAACAATGAAAAAAAGCTCCAATTCATGTGTGGCATAGTTCTTCTCATGTTCTTTAATATTTATGGACTCATAACCAATGACATGTCCATTTTGAGTGAGGACCCCACCAAGCCCTTCCTTACATGCATCTGTACATACCACAAAACTTTCATTTGGGTCAACAATATTTAAAACAAGTGCACTAGTAAGTAATTATTTCAACATATTAAAGTTCTCTTCACACTCAGATGTCCATTCAAATTTAATTCCCTTCTTTTGCAAATAAGTGATGGGATGAACAATCTTAGAGAACCCTGCTATAAATCTTGTGTACTAACCAGCTAATCCCATAAAAGATATGACTTCTGAAACATTCTTGGGTGTTGGCCATCCTCTAATGGCTTCAATCTTCTATGGGCCTACTGCTATACCTTGTTTTGAAATAATGTGCCTCAAGTAATGGATATGTTCTTGATAAAAAGAACACTTACTAAGCTTGGCGTACAACTGATGTTCCCTCAGCACTTGCAATACGAGTCTTAGGTGATGTTCATTCTCTTCCTATGACTTAGAATATATAAGTATGTTGTTCAGGAATACTATGACAAACTTATCCAAATAATTTCTAAATATGCCATTCATTAAGCACATAAAGACAACTAGTGCATTGGACAATCCAAATGGCACCACTACTAATTTATAATGCCCATACCTGGTTCTAAAGGTTGTCTGATTGATGTCTTCTTATTTGATTCTTACCTAATGGTATCCTGACCTCAAGTCTATCTTTGAAAATATCTTTTTCCCTCTTAGCTGATCAAAGATCTCATCAATTCTTGGTAGAGGGTACTTGTTCTTTACAATGGATTTATTTAGCTGTCGAAAGTTAATACACAGCCTCAAGGTTCCACCCTTATTTTTGACAAGTAGTATTGGTGTTCCCCAAGGTGAAACACTCGAACGTATGTATCCTTTCCTCAATAATTCTTCCAAATGCATTTGTAATTCTTTTAACTCTAGTGTACTCATTCTGTAATGCGGGGAAACTCCTGGCACTAAATCAATATAGAAATCTATCTCCCTTTTTGGTGGCAACCCTGGTATTTCCTGGAATACATCTTCAAATTCTTGTAGCACCGATAAATCTTCAAGGCTCGGCCCCTTTGTCCTTTTTGGCTCCTCCACATGGGCTGCATACAATTGACATCCTTTTATGAAACATCTCTTTAGTTGTAGGGCTAAAATTTCCCTTATAGATATGGGTCTTGGAACTCCTTTCACAATGCTCTGTTTTCCTTCTTCATCAAGACATGCAAATGTCTTGTTATGACAATCTAGGACAACATGATACTTGTCCAACCAATCCATTCCAATTAGAATATCATAAGACCCCAATGGTATAATAGTTAGATCAACATTACTATTCACACCATTAAGACTTATGGAACATCCTTTGACCATATCATGGATTCTCCTTTTGGTTCAAGTGGCTAGCTGAACCAAACTTGATTTTTCAAGACTATTTTTCTCCAAACGTAATCTATCCATTATTTTATGATCAATGTAACAATGAATTGCTCTTGAATCAATTAAAATAGAAACATGTTGATTTATGATCTTACCTTCCACCTTGATCATATTGGACTAGTACTATTCTTGTCGATCATTTAAATCTTCATAAATTCTTCCCATGTCTTCTACTTCTATAACTTCTTGAATGTTGTGCACGATCTTCACCTTGTCCTTTCTGTGTGGGAAATCCTTGTACATGTGATATTCTTTGCATCCCCAACATTGGATTGGTGGTCTTCCCCTTTTTCCCAATGTGTCTTCTCTCTTTGATTCATCCTTAGCATATTGGTCGAGATGGTTTTTATTGAAAGGAGGTTTAAATCCCTTCTTCCTCTAATTATACTTCTCCTTCTTCTTATCATTCCAATATTTCTGCATGGATTCTCTTCCATGGCCTTGCTCATACAGGTACTTAACCTTCCTAATGGTCTTAGTCAAGGTCTTGGGCTCCTCAAACCAAATATTTTATTTATAAAAGGATGGAAGTCCACTCAAAAACCTCTATATTTTCACCTTCTCATCATTTATCGAATCTTCATTCTTATACTCAACTGATATGTTTATGCCTCCTAATTCTACAAAATGTGCAAGTGACCATTTTGTTAGAATTATGCATATTATAAACAGAATTTGCCAAACAATGCTACGTGTCATTTTTTCTTCTCAATTCATGATAAAAATATTATCATTCTCCACCATATAACACTTCCATGTTATCTTATAGCTGATACAAAATTCAATTCTGCGTAGGCACTTCCTTCAACCCATGTCCCACGTGACCACATATCGAAACCATGGGATTAATCACTCTTTAGCACCTCGCTCTGTGTTTTCCTACCCAAGAGATTGCTCGAACACCAAGTCTAAGGGTTGGGTTACTTCCAAGCCGTTTTTACCTTAGCATGGGACTGACACGGGGACCAAGTCCTTCGGATTTCAGTCTTTGACTGCCTTCCTCTGTCAACTTATGTTTTCCCCTAGAGTTAGGATTCTATGAACCCATCAATCATTCCACTAGAAAAAATGGGCGGTCAAGATTTAATCTCCCATCGAATGGACAGTCCTGCCCCCATATGGAGGCTTCAATGAGATCCACGAGTACGACTTAATCAAGCATTGAGACAGACGACTCTCAAACACTCCATAAATTCGTCGCTTTGAGGCTCCAAGATAATTCCATTCCTGAGTATACCACTTCCTCAGAGTGAAAATCCTCTGAAGTGCTTACCCTACTCTCCCCCTGCCAGATCCAATGGTCGAGAAAGGTCCTGAAGGAAACTTAGATTGACGATTTGCGTTCCTTCACAACTTCCGGCTTTGATACTTTTCACTGACAAAAACTTGGAAACCTCTTAAGTCACATACTCCTAGAGTTGACACGGGAATATAACATCACCCAGGGTGATGTGGACCCATGGGACGTGTGCCACATGTTACTAAAAAATGGACAGATCGGGGTCTAAAAGGCGTAGAATATTAGTGACACATGTCCCCAAACGACCCCCTGCCATGTGGCACAAGCTACATCATCAATAACATCCGAGACTCCAGAGCTTTGAGCTTCATAATTTTCCTGAGTCTAACACATGCTACCTCATGGACAGCCGAATGTCGAAAGAAATCGATAACTCACACTCCTCCCACAACCAACGAATGTGATTTACTTCGGGCTTTAGGCTTTATCGCTTCTCGCTCTAGACGACTGCCATAATCCTGAACTACTGAACTCTGAAGTGGCGAGGTTTTGAAGCTTCAAAACTTTGCTATCCTTCCACCCTTGCTAGATCTAACAATACGAAACACTCCCTAAGCCCTCCCCTCAATCTAATGATCGAAGAGACTTCGGGACTTCGATGCTCTGGGACTCTGGGTTATAGCAGTTCAAAAAATTATGAAGTGAAAACTCCTGAAGCGATCAATGTCGGTTGACCACGATCAATGATGGAGATCCCTCCATTCCTCCCATCAGATTGGACGACTGACGAAGCTTCACAACTCTGACCTTCGACAATTCAGGGCTTTCCTGCCTACCAAGATCGCCGAAGCGACGAAGTTCTGAAGTCCTTCCTTCCTTTCTTGGATTCGATCAATGGATGATGATCGATCAGCTAGATCTGATGGTTGGGAGTTAATTCTTATCCCAACCTCCCATTTGCCTCCATCGGACGACCCGTATTCACTTACCCTTCGATCTAGTGATTCAAATCTCTCTTGATCCCACAGTGGTGATCATTCTTGAACTTGAAAGGGATGGTCATGATCCTTCAATCCCTTACTAAGGATCTCAGACGTTCTATCTTCTGCGCAGAATCTGTAACTCCATTCCTCCTAAGCTTCATGACTTCAAGGACATAATTCAATCTCAACCACAAGATTTTGTGTAATAGATCTGGCCCATTTTAGCCCGATGTTTCAACCAGAAGCTCTAATACCAATATTTAATGTACCCAACCACCTATAGGTCGGGCTATGCCACTTAAATTGACTGCAACACACCCAACCACCCATAGGTGAGGCACATTGCAGTCTAGGGAGTCACCTCACAGTGAGTTATCTCAATTCAAATCACTTCTAAGTTAATTAAGAGACATGAAAACCACATGAAGAAATAAATATTCATGCCACAAATTAAACTAATCCATGCACAATGATAACCAATAAGCATGCATGTTTTGAACATTAAATTCAAAGATAATTAAATACATAGTGGAATAAAACATACATAGGTAAATAAACATAACATAGAGCACTTATCTTTTTTGAAAAAAAGACATCAACTGGCTGTTGACCAAGGACATTCCACCCAACCGTAGACATTGATGTCCCAAGTATCAACATCATTTTCACCCCCGAGACAGGGCTATGAATCCATAAGGATGGTTCTAGAGTGTCACTAGGCTTCCCAAACCAGTCAACACTCAAGCTCTCACATGCTTCTCAACACCCACAAGAATCCAAGTTCACCAACTCTCTGCTACCTAGCCTACAAAACCCAAGAGAATGGACCCCCTTCTCTGCCATGAAGTCTCTCAGGATTTCCATCTCCTTCCAGGGCTCCAATGCAACTAGTCAAGAATCTCCATGCTAAGACTCTCAGGACTCGCAACTGTGAGCAAAACTAAGCACATACCAAATCATTTTAGACATGCAGGTCTTGATTCATGGCTGGAATGCACCAAGAGTCTCTATAGCCAAAAATACCATGGATTCTATTCAACATTTCATTCTCCTTTCCCCAACCAAGACACGAATGATGAAAGATGAGTGGGTGGTAGAATGAATGGAGTGAAATCCAAACGAAAGGTGTGAAAAATGAGCAATTGAGTGAATGAGTGCATGAGTGAAAGTGAGTGAATGAGTGAAGAAACCAACAGAAGAACAAGAATGAGAATGGGAGTGAGAAGCCCCAAACAGACCAAGGGAGGGTTTATGTAATTCTCAGAATTAAGTAGCCACTTGGTCTTCTGCCCCAAGAAGCTCATGTAATTGTTATTCTCCATTAAGACAATAATGGCTAATTAAAATATAAAATAAGTACTTAGCCCCTCAAGCCCCTTCTTTTGTGGAATCATAACCCCCTATAACTCTTGTCCTTTTCCGTCTAGCAACCAATGACGTGTTTTATATTAATAATGATCAAAACATTACATTTCCTAGGCACACTTGCCTCTTAATAATTGTTTAGGCACTCTGTCCTTTCATAACTTAACAAAATACATTATTTAATACGGGGCTCAAAACCCGGGGTGTTACATGAAGAATCTATGGTTTATCTTTGGTACCAGCCTCGAAATGAGGGGAAGTACCTAGGGGTTTTCCTCAGGAGTTGTTACCTAGGAAAAAAAAAAAAAAACATTTTATACATAAAAAAACATGTCGTTATTTCACCCCAAATATCATTATGATGGGAAAGCAATTGTATGGAATTTGTGCGAGGCTTGCCAAACACAAGGCATGAATATTAATACCTTTTTGTGGTATTTGATAGATACAAAAATATGCATATTATTTCCATGTAAGATGTAATTACAACATTTTATCCATTTGGTTTTTCCCTTTGTTGAACAAAACCCTTCAACATTTTCATGTACCTTTGCAAGAAGGACATCCAATGAAATGAGAGCACCCTGACTAATTCAACCTCATTAGATAGGTGAATTAGAAGATGGACCTGTTAGTCCATGGAACTTGTGGGTGATTTCTTCTCAAATATAAAAACAATCTTAGCTATCTCTTGATACAACAATTGATCCAGGTGGATATTGGTGGCCACCCACCTATTCCAATTAGCTCATCTTGATAGTTTTTAGTTTAGCACATTCTTCTGTAATTATTTTTAATTTTGGGTTTTACACTTCTATGGATATTTGAATCCCTACCTATCTTCCAAGTGGATATTCACCTAATCCAATTGGCTTATTTTGGAATTTTTCATGTCAGTGCATATTTCTGTACTTCAAGGGCCATTTTAGGGCCCTAAACAATGTTTTTTTTTTGCTTTCCACAGTCAAACTGTAGACAGAGTTAGAGTTTGACGACATAATGTGTAGTTCTTGAAAAAAACTTTCCAACGGGCTATCATGCGCCTAAAACGGAGGTCGTATGCAAAATTTATGACCCTGGGAAGTTGAGGTACCAACTTACCCATCGTGTCCCACATAACTTTTGGCGTTTCATATCCTAGGGTTAGTTTTTTGGATGTCTAGGGTTTTGACATTCATGAGTTATGTTAAAAAGGCCTCTAGATTCTCATTGTAATCATTCTACTCAGATGTATTCAAGTAACAGCCACATCTCTTCTCAGAGATAACTACCACCATTCGAGCAAGTTGTTTTCAATTCTGTAGTTTTATAGTTTCAACCTATTTTATTCATTCAATAGAATTTATTGTTCACTGTATATCTGTTGTTGTTCTCCGTATCTTTGTGTTATTGTATTCAGTCTGTTATTCATTTTGTTCTTCTCATAAATCTAGATCAATAGTGGAATGTTAGCAATGTGATTCCATTTTGATGTAATCCAATGTATAATGTAAACAATTTAGATATGGTGCATTGCAGGTCATGGCAAAATCATGGCTCACATAACCATGCATGAGAAAGGGATAACAACACTACAAAATAAACACATAAAAATAATTGGCATAAAACTATGAGTACATAACATATGACCTACATCACAAAAAAAGAAGTATGTAATCAACATACATACCCTTGTATTTCCTGCACTACAGTGCATATAGAGGTCAAAGTGAGCATCCTTTGCTAGAGTGAAGAAAAAGGATATGGCTAGATCCTTCCATATCAATATATAGGCTAGGAAGACCAAGGTGGATGCTCTATTTGACTCTGGTCCATGAGGAAACCTCATATTAGAGGATATATTAAGAAATATTGAACTGAAAGATTAGGATTATACTTTCTCATACTCATGGGATGGATGAATATAAATGTAGATATAATGGTTACTGATATTTTCAAGGTCATAGTTTCCATCAATGAAAATTACATTAATGAAGTGGAGGTAGATGTGGTGCCACTTGAGGTATGTGGTTTAGTATTTGGAAGCCCTTACATGTACATGAGGGATGTGATATCCACGAGGAGAGAAAACCAATAATTCATATTAAAGGATGGGAAATCCTTCATTATCAATGAACACAATGGTAAATCAAATATCTCCATGGTAAGTGCCAAACAAGGCAGGTAACCGATTAGCTCAAGTAGGAATTTTTTATTTCTCTTCTTGAGATATAATCAATAAGAAGATGAATTGGTAGAAGTAAAAATATATCTATAGGGAATCTTGTACTAAGGATAAAAAACACTAGTTGGATAAGATTTTGCATGGATACAAAGAATTGATCCAAGACCATAAATGGAACCATCTAAGAGGGAAGTGGATCAAAATATATAATTGTTACATAACTCTCTATTTCCAAACATAAGATTGTGCATATATCTGATATTGGAAGAAGATGAAGTGAATAAGTAATTGCAAAAAATATTGGAACAAGGACTCATATAAATAAGAACCTCACCTTGTGGGTCACCTATCATCTTAGTGTCCAATAAGGATGGGACTTAGAGAAAGTGTATTGACTACGAAGATCTAAATAATATCACCCTCAATAATTGGTACCCTATACCTATAATTGATGATTTTTTGGATCAACTATAGCATACCAAGTACAAAAAAATTGGGTCTCAAATTGAATTAACACTAGAAGTAATTAAAAGATTAATAAATTTGGAAAACCACCTTCCAGACAAGCTAAGGTCTATATCAGTTTTTGGTAATGCATTTTGGTGTATGCAATACATCATCTACATTTATGTGGTTGATGAATGATGTAGTGCATCCAATTATAGATCCATTTTTAATAGTGTACTTGGATGCCAATGGTAGCTTTCCAGGTTAGTAGACGTGGGGTGGTATTATCAACCCCACATAGGTTAAAGTATATATAATGACATGCTCGTTCTTGTGCGATCCTATTCTTGAAAAAATGGGTGGGGCTAAGTGAGAGTATTTGGTGACTTTGGTGAAATAGATACACCTCACTCATGACTTCTTAGAAGAGCAATAATTCCACATTGTGGAAAGATGTTTCTATCCTAATGTTAAATATAAAATAAAGTAGTTGTGACTTACTCGTTTTGACCAAAATATTAATTCAATATAAAAATATATACTTGTATAATATATTAATATTTTCTCTTCAACATATTTCATATTTGTTGTAGGTGTTAGAGTCTCTAAGGAAACATCAAGTTATGGCGAACCTTGAAAAATACAAGTTTTCCTAACAATTCTTCCATAAACAATTCCCCTTTTGAAACTTGTTTGGATATTTTCTACCTTCATGTTTATACATTGTGTATGGATAGTGTTATATACATAAATAAAAAATATAAAAGGAATAAATAAATAAAAATTTTTCAACAAAAGTAATATTAAGATCAGACATAATAAGAAGATCGGACATAATAAGTAATAATAATTAAAAGACATAACTCTTCATGGAAAGGTATCAACGCATCTCCTTAAGAGATATTTATATGGGGCAATCATTGTAAAAGTCCATGAATTATTCATGCATCTTATAGATTTATATTTATTTATTTTTTCTTCTTATATAATCGAGTAAAAGATCATAGTCTTTTAGGCTCCATTGGTACTAGAGTTAGACTTGGTAAAAAATTATCAAGGTCTAGTAATTTTTTATTAGAACTAGTAAAAATATTCTTACTTAATTTGGTAAAAAAACATTATGAGAATTGGTTAAAAAAATAAATCAAATTTGATAATTTTTTTATCAGACTCGAAAAATTTATATATTTATTTGTTTTTTTACCTAAACTAGTAAAATATAATTAAACTTGGTAAAAAAATTTTACCAGACCAGATAAATTTATTTATTTATTTATTTTGACCTAATCTAGTAAAATTTTTAAGAGACAAACAATTGTATGCTCCAATTGTCAACGATACCACCACCATTTTGTGGATATAACATGGATACATCTTCTAGAGCTATAACCACCATTCTTGACAAATTAAAGAATAAACACATTGATAATATCCATGAGTCAATAAATAAAGCATTTGAAAAATACAAGTACGACAAAGATAAGGAACGCATTGAATTGAAACTTACTTATGAAAAACATAATCATGAGTAGATCAAGAAAAATCAATATGTTTGCATTCCTAACGACGTAAAAATGAAGAGACCAAAGCATAGGGTAATTTTTTTGGCTTAGATTTCAAATCCGACCCAGATTGTAGAAACAATGGAAAAACCAAGTCTAAAAATGACGAGTCTCAGTGAGAAATAAAGGATAAGGATCTTGATGAAATGCCAAAGAATAATGTTGATGATAGTAGAAGGAAACAAACATCAGATAATGGGAAATCACACTGTGAGAGGGGATCTAGTGGTATTCCTTATCATCATCCTTTAATTTAAATCAAGACACTTTTTCTCTAGCTATTTGATGCTTTGTTGTTAAGGTTAGTGTTGAGGTTGGGAAATTGCAAGAAATAAGAAATGTGCATATTTGAATTATCATAAACAACATGTGAAGAAAATATGAAGAAAAAAATAGGAAATATCTTTTCTCATG
The DNA here is from genome assembly GCA_009831015.1 of Picea engelmannii. Classification (NCBI taxonomy): domain Eukaryota; kingdom Viridiplantae; phylum Streptophyta; class Pinopsida; order Pinales; family Pinaceae; genus Picea; species Picea engelmannii. Next base: position 284,659 of record ML777883.1, read on the forward strand.
AACAAGACCTTGAATTTAAAAAATCTAGGCAATAAGAAGAACAAAAAGACATGGAAGAACCTCAAGAATGTATCCAAGTGAAAGAAAAAAAGGACATGGGAGAACCTTAGCATATACAAATAGAGGAGAAAACATACACAAATAAAATGTATAAGTGTGTCGATCTCTATAATAAAAAACAAAAATAAGAAGTGAAAAAAGACAATGTAACCAATGTTATTGATAAAACTAAGTGGCTTGGATGGCCTAGATAAAATGTGTTTTGATTGCTTGTTCCTACTCACAAGGGTGGTGGCATAATGGATCACACGAGAGAGATTGTCGAGAAACTTGGTGATGAGACTAGATCTTGTATCCAAATTTTAGATAAAGGATTTATAGCATGCAATGTTTTTGAATGTGTGGTCATGGTGTTAGTCAAGGGACAATTGGATGCACCAATTTCCTTATCAAGGGATGGGATCCTTAAATTTCATAAGCTAATTATTGAGCCTTAAGCTATATTGGATCATCCTTAAGGTTTATATCAAGTAATTGAAGGAGATAGTTCATGTCAACAACATGGTTAGGATATTCCATTAATAATAATTTGAATGCTACTAGTGGGAGAATCACAAACTTCAAGTATAATTAGAAGCGATGGCTCAAAAATAAAGTTTATTTAGAAAAAATTAGGTGCCATGGCTCAAGTACACATACATGTTTAAGATTTAACCCATGCATGTGATTTAGCAGATGACAAAATTCTTGATATATGAAGAGACCCTACAAAAATTCATGAAGTTGTGGTATTAGTTGTTTCTCATATAAATGATTTTTTTCTTAATCACAACATTCGTACCTTATTATATGCCTAAATAATAAATATAAAAGGAATAAATCAATAAATAATTTACAATAAAATAATATTAAAATAAGACATAATAAATAATAATAATAATTAAAAGACATAACCCTTCATGAAAGGTATCAAGACACCTCCTTAAGGAATATTTATATGAGACCTTAATTGTAAAAGTCATCATCAATTATTCATTCATTCATATTCATATGAATGAATAAATAATTGATGATGAATTTGACAATGAAGGTCCCATATAAATATTCCATATATATATATATATATATATATATATATATATATATATATATATATATATATATATTCTCCATATACTTGAGTAAAACATTATGGGATTTTACTCTCCAACTAACATGATGGAGAGAAGGAAGATGTAATGAGAGAAAAACTTAAAGAATAAATATTTATAGATGAGATTAGGTATATCCATTTTCATGTAAAATAAAAAATTAAGAAATAATAAGAAAATTAAAAGGCTAAGAATGAAAAAGAACAAAATTAAGAAGACGTTCTAGGTAGGAGTCTAAGTTGTGTTGAACATGAACAAAGAAAGACTATAGGGACTTAAGAGGGAAATCAAGTCTATGAGCTATGGTTCTTTCAAAATTTTATAATAGGTAAGTGATAATGCCTTCAGACTTAGTCTACCTCCATATATGTGCATTTACTAAGTGGTCAATGTTGACAATATAAATCTTTATGATCCATCCATAGTGAATGAGTAAAATGAAGGGAACTTCTTACTTACCATAGAGTACATTTAACCATATTCTTAGGAATAATTAGTAGAGGATATGAGTTAGCATAATGATTTAGGAAGAACTAGAAGAGGGAAACAAGAACTCTGAAAGGCTGGATAAAAAGAAAAAAAATCCAGGAAAGGACAAGCACTACTCTAGGGATAAAGTTTAGGAAATGTTTTCTCATATTTTTCAAAAGTAACAAGTTCTTAGGGAACAAAATCCAACCAAAATAGATCAATGAGTACAATCTCTCTCTCTCTCTCTCTCTCTCTCTCTCTCTCTCTCTCTCTCTCTCTCTCTCTCTATATATATATATATATATATATATATATACCAATAGGTGCATTCTACATCCTAGTATGGGGTAGATGGTAATGTACCATGTATAACAAGACCACTATATCTCAAGTTGAAGATCCATATATAACAAGACCATCATATATCCAAGTGGAAGCCCCATGTGTACAAGGACCACAACATAACCAAAGGGAATCCATGTCATGTCCCATCACTCACACATATGGATCTAACCATGTAAGGATATCCTAGAATACTCTAAATGGTGAAAACCACAACATTCATTAGGAGTTGGGGCATGCAAAAAACCTAAGTATGATCCTAAAATACCATGGAGACATGTTAAAAGTTGAGCCATATAAGGAATAAATAGGTTTTTTCCTATTTTATTGTTTTGTTTTTTTTAATAGGTAGTAAGAGTAGAGGAGTGGGACATCATAATAGATCAAAGGAAGAAATTTATCCTGTAATAATATATCATTGGTCACATTATCTATTGTACTTCATAGTGAGTCAATATTTCATATAACTAGATTACAAATCCAAGAAAAAAAGAAAAAGGAACATACCACATTTCTTTTTGGGTTTCCCATATTTAGCTTTATAGGGTACATATTGTGCTCATTATGTTGATGGAGTGCTCATAGTATTATCACATATTTCTCTTATTTTTATGTTTTTATTTTGTAACAAACAAAATATGATTACAATATTTTATATCAATCATAAGCAATCAATTTTTATGAGATTATAACCTCACTAATTTTATGGTAGCATTTTAAGGTATGTTGTGATGAATTGTTTAGTGGACTATCCTTGACAATTTACACATCATACTATGGATTTTTTGACACTGAACCCATTTCTTGTTAAATGTCACTAAAGTACTGTTAAGTGGGATTCATTGTGCCTCTAGTTTTATTCCTCCTCCATAATCCCTCCCACCATTGAATCCGAGGCTTGTTTGATAGTCCTAATAAAATGTGCCAATTTCTATATGAGACTATTGAACCAAAAATGGATTCTAAGTATTAAATATGAAGTGGTTTAGTCACAAACATTGATGTCATTGAATAACATAACTTTCTAAATGGATTTCCCAACATTTTTTGATCTCCTTAAGGCCAATGGAAAGTGGGTTCTTGTGTATCTCTGGCAGAAACTCTTCCAATGAGTCCTTCCCACCATTGATTTTAAGAAGATGCAATAAAAATAGGATTTTGAGATAATCCATTAAATATTATCCATATATCTTTATATAACACCCCACTCATAACATTGAAAATTATACAATTATGAGACTTCAATGTTTGGGTTTAGTGAAACCTTCTTGAATCCTAGTTCACAAGAGTTATACTTTTGCCATAGTTTGACCATTAATATATATCCATTTAACCCTAAGTTGTTTATAAATGGGAAGTTTGTTTTCACTTGTAACTACAATGAATGCTCCATAATAGGTAAATTACCTCCCTATGAGGTGAATGTGAACACTTAAATCTCATACCAATGCATTCCAATGGCTTATCCATTATACCATAACTAACTACTCATCTTGATTTTTGGAGAAAATGACAAAGGAAATATTTTCCATGTTTAAGACTTATTGAAAACCACAACTGGATTGAAATAGAACCCTAACGAAGTGATCTGAAATCGATCTTTTAAATACCTTGTTGAGTTTTAAGCATGTGTTAAATTACCATTCAAAAACTTAAATGAGGAAGGAGATTTTAATGAAACAATGTTGTAGCCATCATAAAGAATATAGAACAAAAAGTAAACATTACTAACAACAAACCATAATGCCAAGATTGTTAATGGAGTTCGACAAGGTTGTCTATGTCTCTAGGCCTTTGTCTCAGTGGGGGAGGCTTTATTATTAATATTCAATGCTGCAAAATTACATCAGAAGTATCTCAATTGGATTACAAGCTGGTCTGACTGTGTTCTTCTCTACCTCAAGAATCCAACACAACTGACGACACTGAAAAAGGTTGAGCATAGCTCCCGGAAATGGCCTCCAAAGTTCACTTCCTCAATGGCTTCCCTGCATAAAAATGGCTTAAGCTTCCAAAATGTTTAGAATTTTGTTGTTTATGAACTTCCTCATGCTGTCAAAAACCTCTAGTTTTTATAGATTTGGAATTGGGGGTAATCTCCCAACTTCCCCCCAAGATCTGGCCTGAAAAAGCGCTCCAGGTCCTAAAAAATGGATAAAAATCACCAAAAATCAGCATAAATAACCCAAAAAATCATACAATATTGTTTTAAAACCCACAAATGGAAAATATTTGGGCATACACCCCTCTTACTCGGGATCTTGATCACATGGAGGTTCCATGTGGCCTCAGGCTAAGCACTAACTGTTAACCCCCTGGTCTTCAACTGCTATTCTAGTTGTATGTGAATGGGCCATATGGCCGAGTGCTACACCCTGCGCTCTGCTCCTGCTCCTGGCTATATGGGAGTGACATGTGGCCTTGGTCGGTTGGGCTAGACCCTGTTGAATAGGCTTTACCCCCAAATCCCACTAACCTTCAATTCAAATAATCAAACTGCCACTTGTATAAACAAGTAACACCAAAGCTCGACTGATTAGCGTGGGGAGGTTAGTTCATTGGTTTTCTGGGAGGTCAGGGGTTTGACCCTCGTGAAGCACAACAAAATTTTTGACCAGCCAATATTGGCCAAATCTGGGGTGCCATGTGAAACCCTCTGATTGGGCCACATGTCACCCTGTGACTGGCCTATACAGTCTAGTCACCAACACAGTTAGTTGCCTAGTCAACACTTCCATGTCACTATTATACTTGCCATGTGTCTTATGCAGATGATGTCGTGTCACTGTTGTAACTTCCACATGTCTCAGCCAAATTATGTCTAGTCACTGTCGTACTGGCCACGTGTCATGCTGCCACTGGTGCCATGTCACGTATTGACTTCTTTCATGCAGTGCCATGTGTCAAAATCCGTATTGTTCCAACTCAGCTTGAAAATACCAAATATTCCTACCACGTGTCAGCATTTGGCACTGCCACATGTCCCTACTGACATCATCATGACTTCAACAGTACGACCTGTTAACTGTTGACTTTTTTTGACTTTTTTTTGCTTGTTTGGGAAATCGATCAGAAAGTGATAACTTTCGCATACGACGTCCATTTTCAGAAAAACAAATATGGCCACAATCAGCGCGACGAGACTGACGCAATGGTACTACTTTCATCTACTTCTGAGAAATTTTATTTTTAGGCCTTCCTGGATCCATTTGGATCAGAAAGACTTCAATATGTGCATGTATACAATGTAGCTCATGTTAAGCAATAAAATTATTCAAGTGTTTCCTGTTAATGGGTAACTTTTACAATTATCTTTCACAAATGATAATCATGAAAGAATTTATCCTTATAATTAAATTAGTAATAAATGGACCCAACTAAAGATGATCAAACTTCCCATGTTTCCATGGGTATTCACATATTCAATCCCATGCTAGTACATAATCACCTTCTCTAATTATCCTTTCTCTATCCTTCTTATAAAAAAACCTCTTCATTATTTCTTCATATTCTTGAAACCACTCATAAACTTGAATTATATTTCATACACTTGCATCAACTAATAAACCCTTCTTTGAATTCCATCTAGCTCCTCGACCATTTCTAGTAACAATTTCATGACTAGAATTCCCTTGTAAAGGAAGAACTACATCATTTCTAAATTGTTTTTCTAAGGAAAACCTTGTGAGAAACCCCTAGGCACTTCCCTACATTTCATGGATGGTACCTACTAAAAATTATTCTGTGGTGATTCCAACTCTTAACCTCACAATGACATTTTGTGAGGCATGCAATAGAGGTAGCTAGCCTGAGGGATAGAGCTTGAGACCTATTGTATGAAGCTAATATCTCTCAACCACTCAAGCTATCCCAATGAGATACATCATCACCACATACTATATGAAACAAATATTTATCATTATACCTTTTCATGTTTAATCTATCTCCTGCTAAATCATACCTTATGTAAATATGAAGCATTATTATTTTCTCCCAAAATATTCTAGATAGTGTTCATTATGTTTTTGTTGGAAGAGTCTTCTAACTTATTCCCTTCATGATAACCATTTTTGTAATTCCCAATAAATATGCTATGCTTATGACAAAATGCAACCATCTCAAGATATTTGAGAATCTTAGGGATAGGGAATTAGTAAAAACATTTTTTGAAGGGTACCTGTTGCGACCACAACAAATCCCCCTTTCATTTTTCTTTCAGAATCGAAAGGAAAGACCCCCTCCTACTAAAGTTTTAACTCTAATCCCTAATCCTATACTACTATGAGCATGATGATTATTCTCGACCTACCTTGAGAGAGTTGGGGGTTTTGACTTTGTTGATGATTGTCTTTGAGAAGGCTTGTTAATATTTTTTATACTTATGATGCTTGGTTGAGCTTTGTATGATGAAATTGATAAGTTATATTTGAGACCTTTGTAGATTTCAAAGTATTTAATGATCCTATGTGACTGTAGATTTTGGTGCTATATTTCATGCTCTGATCAAGTTTGATTTTGAGGACTTCTTGAATGGGTGACTTAAATGATGAACTTGTATGAATTATGCATCCTCATGCTTGCATGTTTTACTTGATGTCTGCATATTTATGCTGAACCTATTATATGTTAATCATCTTCTTCAGTTTAAACTCATAACCAAAATCACAATATCACTAATTATTTGTATGAGTTTGAAATCAATTACACACAACTTTCATACAATAGCAAGTTGTTTATGAAAGGATGAGACCATGGATGATTATCCTTGAGAAAGTGCTTCTTCCTTTTTCTTCATTCTGCAAACAAACCCAATGCTTATTCATGAATTTGTTAAAGGAAAAGGAAAAGAATGCAAGTTGTTTATGAAAGGATGAGATCATGGATGATTATCCTTGAGAAAGTGCTTCTTCCTTTTTCTTCTTTCTGCAAACAAACCCAATGCTTATTCATGAATTTGTTAAAGGAAAAGGAAAAGAATGCAATGTTTATGATATATTGACAAATATTTTCTTCCTCGCATAATTGATTTTACGTGTTCTATGGTTGCAAGAGAAGGGTTGCATAGTCATTGCCTTTACATGACCACTTCATCATTGAAATTCATGGGGGGGTCCCTCGGTCTTATTCCTTTGGAATATACTTCTCTCTATTCATATTTTGTCTACCATCGGAAACCAACATCTAACATATAGAATTAAGCCTTCTCTCTCCCAAACCTCAACCAGATTTTACTTTCTCACCATTGCATCATTTTCTGTTTTCTCTTCCTTTCAAAGGCCTAAATATTATTGTATTATATTATGTGGCTATAACCTTGATCCTTACTGGGATCTCTTCATAAAGTTTGTGTCATCAGGCTGGCCAAGTGAAGTCACTTGTGATATTTCCGAGGTCTGAAAGACATACGCTTCTTTGGAATGATCTGTATCGGGTTCTCCTTTCGGCCTCCCCTCTCTCCAAAGGCCCAATGAGCTTCTATGATCTATGGTTCTTTCAAAACGTTGTAATAGATAAGTGATAATTCCTATGGATCACTTAGTCTACCTCCACATATGTGCATTTACTTAGTGGTCTATGTTAATAATATAAATCTTTATGATCCATCCATAGTCAATGAGTAAAATGAAGGGACTTCTTACCTACCATAGAGTACATAGAACCATATTCTTAGGAATAATTAGTAGAGGATATGAGTTAGCATAATAATTTAGGAAAAAATAGATGAGGGAAACAAGAACTCTGAAAGGTTGGGTAAAAAGAAAAAAAAATCTAGGAAAGGACAAGCAGTACTTTGGTGAGAAAGTTGAGAATTTTTTTCCTCATTTCCTTAAAAAGTAACAAGTTTTTAGGTACCAAAATAGATCAATGAGTTCTCTCTCTCTCTCTCTCTCTCTCTCTCTCTCTCTCTCTCTCTCTCTCTCTCTCTCTCTCTCTCTCTATATATATATATATATATATATATAGAGAGAGAGAGAGAGAGAGAGAGAGAGAGAGAGAGAGAGAGAGAGCACTAATAGATGCATTCTACATCCTAGTATGGGGTAGATGGTAATGTAGCAAGTATAATAAGACCACTATATATCAAGTTGAAGATCCATGTATAGAAGGACCATCATATAACCAAGTGGAAGCCCCATGTGTAGAGGGACCACAACATCACCAAGAGGAATCCATGTCATGTCCCATCATTCACACATATAGATCTAACCATGTAAGGATATCCTAGAATACTCTAAATGGTAAAAATCACAACCTTCATTAGGGGTTTGGGCATGCAAAAAAACTAAGTATAATCCTTAAATACCATGGAGACATGTTAAAAGAGCCATATAAGGAATAAATAGGTTTTTCCTATTGCATTGTTTTGTTTTTTTGATAGGTAAGAAGAGCAAAGGAGTGGGACATCATAAAAAATCAAAGGAAGAAGTTGATCCTGTAGTAATTTATCATTGGTCACATTGTCTATTGTACTCCATATCAAGTCAATATTTCATTATAACTACATTAAAAGTCCTAAAAGAAAATAAAAAGGAACATACCACATTTTTTTTTTGGATTTCCCATATTTGGCTTTCTAGGGTACATATTGTGCTCATTATGTTGATGGAGTGCTCATCTTATTATCACATATTTCTCTTACTTTTTGGTTTTTATTTTGTAACAAACATAATATGATTATAATATTTTATATCAACCATAAGCAATCAATTTTTATGAGACTATAACCTCATTATTTTCATAGTAGCATTTTAAGGTATGTTGTGATGCATTGTCTAGTTGACTATCCTTAACAATTTATAGATCATACTATGAAGTTGTTGACACTGAAACCATTGCTTGTTAAATGTCACTAAAGTATTGGTAAGTGGGATTCATTGTGCCTCTATATTGATTCCTCCTCCATAATCCCTCCCACCATTGGATCCTAGGCTTGATTGATAGTCCTAATAAAATGTGTCATTGTCTAGATGAGACTACTGAATCAAAAATGGATTATAAGTATTGAATATGAAGTGTTTTAGTCATAAAATTTGATGTAATTGAATAACATAACCTTCTAAGGGGATTTCCCAACATTATTTGATCTCCTTAAGGCCAATGCAAAGTGGATTCTTGTGTATCTCTGGCAGAAACTCTTCCAATGAGTCCTTACCACCATTGATTTTAAGGAGATGCAATCACAATAGAATTTTGAGATAATCCATTAAATATTAGCCATATATACTTATATAACACATGTTAATTGTGGAGCCTGATTATCTTTCTAATTCACAGATCTTGTTTCCGACATCTTAAATTAAGCATTCTCTCTCCCAAACCTCAACCGGGTTTGTTTTCTCGCCATTGCATCATTTTTTATTTTTTCTTCCTTTCAAAGGCCTAAACCTTATCGTATTATATTATGTGGTTGGAAACTTGATCCTTATGGGGCTCCCCTCATTAGGATTGTCTCATTAGGCTGGCCGAGTGAAGTCCCTTGTGATATTTGCAAGGTCAGAAAGGTGCGGGCTTCTTTGGAATGATCTCTATTGGGTTCTCCTTTCAACCTCCCCTCTCTCCAAAGGCCTATCAATATTCTCGGATGTGGAACCTTGCCATATTGTCACCCAATGATTTCTCACCACTTGTCACCTCCAGATTCATGCATTGTCATCTAACATGGGAGCATGTTCCCTTATCCTATTGGTTTCCCTTTCCTTGCAAGATTATTTGGTTTTCCCTCCATGATTTTCCCCTTGATTGGATTAACATGTCCCATGTGTCTGGCTAACATTTAAATCCTTTGTATCATATGGGTTAACCTTTGTGACCTTAGCGTGACATGTGACAAGTCATCCCTTTCTCCCCTAGTCGCTCGCCATTTGACACCTCCATATTTGAGTGGCCCCGACCTCGATTTGATGTGTCTAACCGACTCAACATCTAGATTATTCAAAATCTACACGATATACCTTTTCTCTATTTTTGGTCCCTAGGTGTGGAACGTTGATAAGTGCAAAACCCCAAGTAGTGTGGAACCTTGACCTATTTGGAACTAGGTCTAAATTTTCCTACTTTTTGTATATATGATTGTTTCATCTTTATTTTTAATTTTGATTATTTTAGTTTTAATTTTGTTTATTTATTTATTCATTCATTTTTAATTTTCCCATGGTTTTACAAAACCACATGGTTTTGATTTCCCATGGTTCTCCCAAAATTACCCAGGGTTTTTGAATCACAAGGTAAAATCAGTTTTATTGTCGTAAATCACTATTACATGGGGAAATTACTACTTACATTGTACATTTTTCCCTAAATCGCTAATGTATATTATATATGTATATATTTGTTTTCTACTTTTCTTTTCTTTTCTTTTCTCATCTCGTTTTAATTCTATTTTTAATTTTTTAATTTTAATTTTATGTGTTTTGTTTTTCCAACGTCCCAAGGTAATGTACTTCACTTATTTTGTTTTTGATTTTATTTATTTTTAATTTTTGTTCAAAATTTTACTTTATTTATTTTATTAATTTACCATGGAGGTCGCACACCCACTAACCTTAGGATAGGTTAGAATTAGTTAGGTTAGTTAGTTTCATTTCATTTTAGATTAGATTTAAATTTAATTAGAATTCTTTGGGGGACAGTCTGTTGTCTTTCCCTTTTTCTTCTTTTAATTCTTAGTGGCAACCAGGCCCACATGCTGATTGGAAATTCCACCCCAAATGAGAGTAGGTTTGATTTGGGACATGCCATCAAGAATTCACCCTTACCTACTTGGCAAGCCAGTTGGACCTGTCAACATAAATGGCGCTTGAAGGAGGGAAGATTAAAAGCTGACCCCGTGGAGTCATTCTTGTTAATTTTTATTTATTTATTAATGGCTCCTTCCCACATCCCTTTATGGAGGTGAAATTCTAGTTCTATATCTTAAACCCCTCTTAGAAAGATAATTAATCTCTTATCACAATTTAATTTTATGGTGAGGGAGATACATATGCATCTAAACACATCATTTAGTTCTGTTTGGTTTGTTTTTCTCAGAATATTACTAATGGAGATATCATATGCAAGTTGTTCGCTCTTACTTTTGCAAGTCGGGTCAAAAGATGGTGTGAGACTTTTCCACCCACCTCTATTCACACATGGGAACAATTTATGCGTGAATTTTTGCATGCTTTTGAAAATTATGATTATGACAAATTGCATGAAGAGATTTTAAAGCTTAGAAAGAAAAAAGATGAATCTTTAGAAGAATTTTATTTAAGGTTTATGCATCTTCTCTATAGATTTCATGTGGATGATATTCCCTCTATCAATGTTCACTTCTACTTTTTATTTCTCTTTCCAATGAACAAGATCAAATAGTGGATGAAGAATCCAAGTCATGCTTTAATGCTCCCTTACATGATGATTTGATTTACATGAAAATTCTAAAGGTACTAATGATGTGGTTGAACAACATATACTTGGACCTTTCTTCACTCTGGAGGATACATATCAGAGAGGACTTGATTTTTCAGAAGAAGCATATGTAACCTCCCACCCTTCCATTCCCCGGTTATTTCTAGTGGTGAAGAAGAAACCTTTTGTGTCATAAAATTAGGTTCATATTTTTTCGTATTTAACTAAGAGGAGGGTTTTTCTGCTGATAATGAGACACTTTAGGTTAGACCGATGGCTATGTCAGGTTCTCATTTTCATATTTTATATTTTCCATCACAAGAAGTGAAGGAGGAAACTACGGGGAATCATGAAGAAAGTTGTCATGATCCTGAAGATATAACAACTACCTAAGGAAATGAACAGATTGAATCTAACTCATTTATTCATGCTTATGGTGTGGAACAATGTTCTCTTATTTTGATAGAAGATATTCAATAAGGACCTCTCAGGGTCACTACCTCATACCATCTCGTTGAATATCTCCCTGAGATCACTCTTGGACCCTCTCGTTTTCAAAATTCTCGTGTTTTTCTCTCATCTTTATCTCATGACAATGAACATGAATGTGTTTTGTAAAATGTTTATGTTCAGATTTTCCTATAGAGAAAGCCATGAATGATTGTTAGTCAATTGAGGAAGAGAATTTTGACACACAAAGCATTAGTCCTTCCTTAGAAAGGAACAAATTGGAATTAATTTATGTTGATCATAATTGTTGTATTGATTCTAGTTTTACTGATAAAAGATCAAGAAGATTTTTCGGTAGTTAATGAACTATTTATTCAACCCTCTTGTTTTGATAATTGTGTCGATTTTCTATTATCTCCTAACCATGAGTATATTTTGAAAGAGATTTCAAGTTTACATATTTTAAAAGAGAAAAATAATAATGTTGATAAGTTAACTAAGGGAGAAGAAATAAACACAATGTATATCATTTTTCTCAACAACAATTGATATCTTTCTCAAAAGAGGGAGAATGTTTTGATTGTGAAATGATTCCCAGAATGGATCCCACCAATTCACAATCAAAACCAATCATCAATATTCTTATGGAATAAGCCACACCATTCTAAGAGGCTACCTTTGAAAATATTTCTCATAATAGAGAGGCATTTCATTTTCTCTATTCTTCTACTTATTATTCTTTGTACCCTAATCATTTTGATGGCTATGTTGTGCAGGAAATGATTAAGTATCCTTTTACAACTCATGATACATGGCCACACCTCAAAAAATTACAAGATGATAATAATGTACATATAGAAGAACAAGAGGATGCAACCCATTCCCATGAATTTATTAATTTTCTGCCTTATCAATCTTTTTCATGGGAAGACGAGGGAGTTGTAACAAACATTTTTTTGAATAATCCTTCTGCTAATTTGTCTACATTTATGATTTTAAAAGATTCCTACTATTGTAGTAACCAACTATTTGAGATTGAAGTGAAATGTAATAAAAGAGAGGATACTAGTGGTTTCCACCTATACATTGGGGATTTATCTTCTACAATGGTAAGCAATGATAAGTTCATATCATTTAGTAACCACATTCCATCTCAAGCTATTGGTTATGTGAAAAGTGAGCTATGGGAGGCTTTCCAAAACAATGAGGCACTTTGGTTCCAATGGATGGTTATGTCAGGCCCTCATTACTTTTCTTTGTCTCCCAAAATCAATGATAATATCAAAACTAAGATTCTCTCACAAGGTATACTTCATGCATATTTTAAACATCATTCTCATTTGGTATGCTACTCTCCCATGAACTTCCTCCATAAATTCTATGATACTCATCGCAAGTTTTATGATAGGATTGAGGCGTGGTTGGAGAGAGCTTTCTTATTGAAGTTTCCTTTGAATATTTGTGCCCTCACCTTCCATTTGGTGGATAGAGGTTTCAATGTTTTAATTCTTCCTATTGTTAGTCTCTCACTACAACTTATGCTCCTAATTCTTAATGAGCATTTGTTTGCAGGATTGGAGTTGCACGAATGGCTACATTAGCGTTATGATGTCACATAGTTCATTCTCAACCAGTGTAGTGTAGAATAGGAACAAGACAGATTAGGCTAGTTCCTTTTCTTTTCATATTTTTTTGGTTGTAGTCTTGCTTTTGGGTTTTCAATAAATTCAGTTGTAAGGAATTATTTATCCCTATGGGTAAGGCTACCTATTGGTCTTGTTTGAGATATTCCCAATGGATAAGGTATTGGTCTTCAAAACTGATTTTTAATAATTAAATTTGTAGGTTAATTTCTTCTAGTTTGCTAGAGTAATATGATTTTCTAATTCTAGTTTTTAGCTAGTTTTCTTTATTGCATTTTATAATTTAAAAAAAAAGACTTGTTGGCTAGAAATAAAAGGAATCTCATGAAGGAATCAAGGAGTTGGCTTGCTAATGTTTTTCTCTCTCATGGAAGTTTTATGTGAAAAATTATTTTGATGAAAGGAAGACATTGGGTTGTCACACTCTCAAATATTTTAAAACTGTGTATTTGGCTTAATTTTCCGGTGTTGTCCACAACCATGACATTCATGCTTTTCATGTAGTAATTATTTTATGGATAGATTATCATTTCATTGAGCAATAAAAATGTTTTTTTTTCAAATGTTACACAGAATAGTTCTTTTTTGTTATGAAAGTAAACACTTGAAGGTTTCCAATTTGACATCTTTATGTTAAATAAATTCTGATTGGAAATACATTTCTTAGATTGGGTTTCCTTTGAGTTTTAATTATGTTGTCCTCTACATAGTTAATGAATGTTTGAGTGTTAAATTTTTTTTGATCTTAGATTAAAATCACTCCAATTCCTTTTATCCCTTGTGATGTTTATTTTAGCATAGGTTTGGAGTTATGCACATGGTTTCTTTCCCATTGATCATTTTGTTAGATTGTTTTCAGCCAGCCTGGTTGTAGCATAGACTTAACATAGAAAACTAAGTTGAATTTTTGTTTTCCTTGATCAATTTTAGTTTTAGTCTCTTTTCTTTTTCCTGTAATTATTTTTATTTTTAATAAGTTATCCCTTGAGGGAGAGCATTCTTATCAAGTTGTCAACTCAGTGAACTTTAATGTAAGGTCCTTTCTCACAGAACCTAAAATTGAATAAATTTAAACATAAAATTTCTTTTAACGTATAAGCAATTTCATTAATCGACATATAAGCATATTCAACAACATGACGATAACCACATAATACATCATAATAATATTTATGAGCACATTATAATCAATTTCACAACACAACAGAATAATGAAATTTCATACCTCTAACTGATGCTACTATTGTCCCCAACTCTGCTTGATGCATTGCCCAAAACCGTCTAACCACCTAGCCAACTAGGAATAGAGCCTCTCCGTCTCCCTAGATCCAGGAGTCCTGGCCCCCGAGCCCAAAAATCCCAGCAAACGATGCACCCCTGTGACAATCCACCAAACTCCAAACCAGAAAAAATATAGTCCCTAATCTCAAAATAATGCTTCCTTCCCCCAAAATCCAAAAGTGTCCTCTCTCGAAATCCTTTGCCCCCTCATATCCTCCTTCCCATTCCCCGCCTCTCCATTCAATGCCCACCCACCTTATCCCTCCATTCAATGCCAACCATCCCTCAATACGTTAAGTTTTCTATTAAATAAATTAAAATTTATTAAACTTTAATTCATTATCCAAACATTAAATGAGTTAATTAATTAATTAATTAACACACATTAAACAATAAATAAATAAATAATATTATTAATAAATAATATTATTAATAAATAATATTATTAATAAATAATCATTATTTAACTAATATACATTAGGATAGTTAATTATTTAATTAATTAAACTTAATAAACCTTAAGAAATTATTTAACTAGGGTTGTTACATACACCCACCCTTCAGGAAACTTCGTCCTGAAGTTTAAAGTATTTTATGATACAAGGGAAAAGACACATGGTTCACACATTCATAACAAATAACCAACATTATTAGTAAGTAAGCCAAAAAAACTCATACATACTAGTATACATGTACAAGAAATGCATGTGTAGCTAGTACATACAAGTCTCGTGCATGTACTAATAATCAATAACTATCACCCTTATAGTAATTTATTTATGCATCCAATCCAATCAACAAGACTATTCATTTTATAAAAGACAATAAACCAATCAAATGTTTGTGAAATCCTTTAATTACAATTATCTAGCTCAACAATGTTATTTAGACAATTGTAGTTTAGTTACGTAATTATGAATATTCATATATACCCATTTTCTTTTCAGAAGGGAAAAAAAATAAATTCCACCATAAGACAAATCTCCACACACTCTCAACTATTTATACTCATCCTTCCTCCCTAACTTACTTCCATCTTCATTCCTATCCTTCCTCTGATGGACTATCTTGGAGCATCAACTATATTGACCTAACTCCAAATAGAACCCATAAGAGGAAGTGTCACTATCTTGACCAAGCTTCCCCAATAGGCAACTGATAGTCATCATCACATGTCTAGGGGAGCGTGAGCTAACATTGTCCTCTAATGACCCCAGGTTTCGAAGGATACATGGTGGGAAATGCCTCCACCCCTCCTAACAAGACTAGGGTCCACACCCTACAATGGAATATATAGTGGTTCCGTGTTGCTGGGAGTTTTGTCATCGTTTATTCGGTTTTGGGCAGTTTCGCCTCCTGAAATCCTACACTGGTCCACATATCATAGAAATGTATCTAAACCAATATAATTTCACATACAAAGATTCATACCATATTGTTTCTCGGTCAGTGATCACGACATCCACTTTCATTATCATTATTCCTTGGCTATTTCATAGTCCAATGACCTGCAGATTAGTTTGTAACACAAACTCATATGCATCTATGCATTATTATCATGTAATTGCATACAACTAAAATCTCAATTCAGTATCCCCAAACCAACAACTTTAACATCAAAGTTTTCAAGTTAGAAATAGATCGCATAATATCCCATAATTCAATTAACGTTACCTTTTCATAGAATTATCATTCACATAATAGATTGCATCATATCCAACATCATCAATAATATTTAAACATTCATAAAATTTACATTCTCATAATATATCGCAGCATATCCATCTTTATTCAAATACATTTAAACATTCATAAAATTTACATTCTCACAATATATCACATCATATCCATCATTATTCAAATACATTTAAACATTCATAAAATTTGCATTCTCACAATATATCGCATCATATCCATCATTATTCAAATACATTTAAACATTCATAAAGGTTCATATGTCTTAAAGGTTCAAGCGTATCATTTAAAAGTTTCATTGTGAAATAGGAAATAAAGGTGTTTAGGCCTCAGGCAATCCTGGCTGTCTGATTCAAAAGGTGGTGTTACATACACCCAACCTTCGAGAAACATATTCTCGAGGTGGTAAAAAAAATGAGAGATAATCTTGTCGTAGTGTCTTGGCATCTTCCCAAGTAGCAGATCCTGGACTATACTTGTCCCATTGGAACTTAACTTGTTCTACCAGATGGTTCCTGAGCTGTTGGACTCTACGGTCCAATATGCGTAATGGTTCTACCATGAAGGTTCCCTCTTCCGATACCTGCAATTCCTTCCAATTTAGTTTATGTGATTCATCAACAAAATAATGACATAAAACAGATACATGAAAAACATTATGAGTTTTATGCAAGTGGGGCGGAAGTATGAGACGATAGGAAACAAGTCCAATTTTCTCTTGTATTTTGAATGGTCCTATAAATCGAGGTGACAACTTTGTCCCCTTCCCAAACCAAATTTTACTCTTATTAGGCCTGATACGAATGAAAACCTGATCTCCCACTTTATAACTTCGAACAGTCCTGTGTGCATCCACATAACATTTCTATCTATCCCATGCTTCCTTTGGTCTCTGCCTAATATGAATCACCTGTTCCTACATCTCTTGAATCAATTCTGGCCCAACTGTTACTTGGTCTTCTAATCTATCCCAACTCAACGACACTCTGCATGGCCTTCCATACAGAGCTTCATAGGGTGGCATTATGATGGAGCTATGAAAACTGTTATTGTAGGTGAACTCTACCAAAGGTAGGTACTTCTCCCAATGGGTTTGATTATCCATAACATACATCCTAAGCATGTCTTCCATAACCTTATTTACTCTCTCGGTTTTCCCATATGTTTCAGGATGATAAGCTGTGCTTAAGTTCAACTGAGTCCCCAATGTTGACTACAAACTCGTCCAAAACCTAGAAGTGAATCTGGAGTCCCTATCTGAAATGATCTTCTTAGTTATCCCATGCAAATGGATGACCGCACTTACAAACACACGTGCCACATCAGTGACATCATAAGTTTCTCTAACTGAAATAAAATGAGCACTCTTGGTTAACTTATCAACTATCACAAGAATGACATTGTGTCTATGAGATGTGAGCAACAACCCCACAAAAAAATCCATATAAATGACTTCCCATTTGGACATAGGAACATCATGTGGTTGTAGGAGTCCTGCTGGGTGGTGGTGGTCGGCTTTCACTTGTTGACACTCTAGGCACTTAGCGATGAAATGGACTACATCGCGCTTCATTCCTACCCAGAAGAAGAGCTTCCTCATGTCTACATACATCTTCTTCACACCCGGATGTGCACAATAAAGTGCTCTATGGGCTTCCTTCAGTATGATGCTTCAAATATCCCCACCTTCGGAGATGTACATCCTTCCTCGATATCTTAACAGTCCGTCTACTTCCAGAATATATCCTTCATACTTTGGATCTAAATGCCTCCCACTCTGGAGGCTTGAAGTAACCTTTAAATACCCACTATCTCCTTGGAATTGCATTAACACGCGTTCCCTCAGATTGACCTTTAAGGGTACCAAGGATGCTTCGAATATCCCCATTTTTAGGGATGTACATCCTTCCCCGATATCTTAATAGTCTGTCTACTTACAGACTATATCCTTCATACTTTAGATCTAACTGCCTCCCACTCTGGAGGTTTGAAGTAACCTTTAAATACCAACTGTCTCCTTGGAGTTGCATCAACACATGTTCCCTTAGATTGACTTTTAAGGGTATCAAGGAGAAGACACGTGGTCTCCTGCTCAAGGCATCTGTGACCACATTTTCCTTCCCCTTGATGTATGAAATACCAAAATTGTACTCACTCATAAACTCACTCCATCGCCTTTGCCTAGAATTTAGATCCCTTTGAGTGAAGAGATGTTTTAAACTTTTATGGTCTGTCTTGAGCTCAAAGTTTCACCCCACAAGATAGTGCCTCCAAATTTTCAGAGCTAGCATTACAACTGCCAACTCTAAATCATGAGTAGTGTAAATCTCTTCATGTTTCTTCAACTTCCTTGATGCATAAGCTATCACTCCTCCATCCTACATTAGAATGGATCCCAACCCTTGCTTCGAGGCATCTATGCACACTGTGAAGTCCTTTTCCATATCCGACACTTGTAGAATTGGCGCACTAGTTAGTAATCTCTTAAGCTCGATGAATGCACTATCACATTCTTCTGTCCATTCATACCTAACCCCCTTGCATTGAAAAGTGGTGATGGGTTTCTCTATTTTAGAGAACCCTTCCACAAATCTCCGATAATAACCTACTAGCCCCATGAAGCTTCTTACCTCATGGGCATTTTTCGGCATTGGCCATTCCATAATGGTCTTTACCTTTTCTGGGTCCACAGAGATTCCTTCATCGGAAATGATATGACCTAAATAGTGGATTTCTTTCTGGAAGAAGGAACACTTCGACAACTTCCCATGCAGTTTGTTCTCTCTAAGGCAAGACAACACCACTCACAAGTGTTCCTCATTTTCTCTTTCATTCTTGGAATAGATGAGGATGTCATCTAGAAAGACTTGTACAAAATGGTCTAAGTACTTCCAGAATACTCCGTTAATGAGGCTCATGAATACTGCTGGCACATTGGTCAATATGAAAGGTAATACAATGAACTTGTAATGTCCAAACTGAGTTCGAAAGGCAGTTTTAGGAATATCGCCTTCCTTAATCCTTAACTGGTGATACAATGATCACAAATCAATTTTTGAGAATACCACTACTCCTTTCATCTGATTAAAGAAATCATCTATCCATGGCATTGGGTACCTATTTTTCACTATAGCATGGTTCAAGTCTCTGTAATCTATACACAGTCGTAAGGAACCATCCTTCTTCTTTACAAAAATTACTGGTGCACCCTAAGGTGAGACATTGGGTCTTATTATCCCTAAGTCCAGTAACTCTTTCAACTGCATTTGCAACTCACAAAGTTCTGGCGCTGTCATCTGATACAGAGTCTTGGAAATTAGTTCTACACCAGGTTTTATCTCAATAGTAAAATCGATCTCCCTCTTAGGAGGTAACCCTGGTAACTCGTTCAGAAAAACATCTTTAAACTCTAACAATACTGGGTACTGATCTAAGGAGGGTCCTTTCCTTTCACTCACTACTTCCACTACATACAGTCAACACCCTTGCCTCATGCACTGCTTAACCTTCATAGTTGAGATAAAGCGTAGAGACACTCGTCTCCGTACACTGTGGATCTCTACTGGTTTTCCTTCATTGTCGACACACAAAACCCTTTTTGCGAAACAATCTACCAAAGCTCAATGTGCTTCTAACCAATCCATTCCAATGATTAGGTCATACGCCCCGAGAGCAGTGACATAAACCTTCAACCTGGTAGTACACACTCCCAGGTCTATTAGGAAATTATCAACGCTAGGTCCTATTACCTATTTTTCCCCTGAAGCCATTTCGACTTGTTTAAAGTCATCGTGCTCGTAGGTTGCCAACCCACTCTTTTCTAATGAAGATGGTGAAATGAAACTATCTGTAGCACCATAATCAAATAAAATCTTAACATTGATATGATTTAGTGTACCTGATGACTCCACCACCGTGGATTGATGTTCTTCTTGGCGATTATTAACCGCTACGTAAATCTGGTGGCTCCCACTTGCCCTTCCCATCAGGGCCTTTCCTTCTCTATGCACAAATCATGACTGTAACTCAGGGCAGTCACGCTGGCAATGGGGTCCTCCACATCCCCAATAGGTAACACTAGATTGAACTTGCACACTATTCTGTGACTGTCTCTAAAATGAGTTCCTTCCCCTGGAACCCCTGCCCCTACTAGATTCTCCCTGAGATGGCCATGGACTTGCCTGTGTTGTTGGTGATGAACAAGATGCCGCACTTGCTGCCATTGAAATCCCTGTGGCTACTGTCCTTGGTGTGACTCTATTACCATATGGAGGTGGCCTTGAGCCCCCTCCCCTGGGAAATGTCCTAGGGGCCTTCCCCACGAATCCAAGATGATGTGGAAAGGTCGGTCTCATACCTCCAGTTAAGTTCATGTGTTCCTCTGCATAACGTGCATTTTCCTCTGCTTCGGCTACTAAATATGGTTTCCACATCCGCACCATAGCCCTTATCTTAAGGTTTAACCCATAGACAAAGCATTCTTCTTGTCGTTGGTCATTATCCATGTATGAAACATGTTTGACCAATTCCATAAACCTGATCTCATATTCTTCTATGGTCTTGTTTCCCTATATGAGAGCATGAAATTCCCACCTGTTGTTCCTCATAGTAAGCTGGTAGATATTTCCTTCGGAACCTCTCCTCGAAAAGTTGCCAAGATACGTTGTCCGGGGTAAGATGCAGTTTCCTTTCCAGGTTTCCCCACCAGTTCAAGGCATTGTCTCTCAACTAAAAAATTTCTATCTTTACCTTTGAAGTGGATGCATAGTCTCTTAAGGCAAAACACCTTTTCATGCCTTCCAACCATGCCTCAGCACGTTCACTGGCACAACCCCCGGAAAACTCTGGAAGTTTGATCTTCTACAGTTCTCTGGTGATGTCTTCAGGTGGAGGTCCTCCCCTTGAATGCCTCGACGCTTCAAGATTACCCGATCCAGATGGTGGGGGCTCCACTTTGATCCTTGCTGGTTGACGCCCCTTTAAAGTCTCATTTATGGCCTCCAAAGAGCGCAATATGAGAGCTAGTTCAGGAGATGGTGGTGGCGGCGCTGGTGGTCCCTACGATGATGCCCCTTGGCCTCGATTTCCTCGAGTCCTTACCATCCTGTATATTTTAATCTACATCAATCAAAGTTGTCAGGGTGAGTTCAAGGACATTTCACATTTGCGCAACTTAGACTAGAAAACAAGGTTAGGCGTAAGTGTTTTTTTACTTGTCTGTAAACAAACGTTACTCTCTTTAGGGGAGGTGGCTAGGTTAGGGTTAAAGCGTCTAATCTTGATGTCACTACCTAAGAAAACTACTGACTCCCTCTCCTAGTAGCTATGCTAGCATCGCACCACACTCGTCAATTCCTCTAGCTTACTTTACTAGCGTGCATGAAACCCCCTCCCGCTTATCTTGGTCTAAGTATTTAAACTTTTCGTTTAAAACTAATTAATGTGATTTTTAACATAATGTTGATTAATTATTAAAAAATAAAAAAAAATCTAGATTAAACTTTAACCTAAGTTTTTGTTGCCTTTATCGACGCATTTAATTTAATCCAGAAAATTAATATTATTATTGGTATCCTACTTAAGTACTTAATTAATCACTTACTTAATATGTACTTAATTAATTTTATTTTTAATCTCATTAACCATACTTATAAAACATACTTAATCACCTTTGATTAATCATACTTACTTTAATTTTATTTTAAAAAATAAATTTAAATATGTACATATATTTTCTTGTTTAAATTATTATTAAATTTAAAATTTAATTGTTTAATTAGTTTAACTTTTAATTGTTTAATAGAATAATTAAATGATAAAAAAAATTAAAAAAAAAAATCGAAATACAATTGAATAATAAAAATAAAATAAAAATAATTAAAAATAAAAAAAAAATAATAAAGTCATGGCACACATGAAGCCCACGTGCCCCCCCTGAGCTCTTATCTCCCCCCCAAAACCCTACACCGATCTCTCCATCGCCAAAACCTACACCGAGCTCTCCATCCCCAAACCCTATACGCATTCTTCCACTCTGCGAATGTGGTCAACCTCTCTCACTCTGCAGCTATGGCAGGTTTACGGTTATGGCTTGCAACTCCTCCCTTGATAGTTTTGGCGTTGAGAGCTTAGTCTTGGATTAACTTGTGATGTTTTCTGTTGTGTTTGATGCAGGTGCACTTGGTGTTCAACGGCGTGGATTTGGAGATGATGTTCAAAGCGGCTAGCACGTGGCTGCAAGGTTGAGAGGATGGAACAGATTAAAACAGCATAGAGAGATGAGCTTGACACTTGCACTTAGTTCTAGTGACTTCTAACTCTGCTTGTGTTGGACTTTGATATATGCAATAGATTGATATATCGTGTGACTTAGGATTTAAAAGGATTAGAATAGCACACTCAAGCATATGCTTTTTTTTTTTCTGTTTTGAAACAACAAAGGAAGCAGAGGCCAAGCAGGGTTCAACAACTATAGTTAATAGAGAATTATTTAATGTGTTAACACCATCAACAGCCATAGATAAAATCCTAAATCTCGAAGTTGTTCATCTTCTTTCCCTGAAAGAGGAACGTTTGGCAAGGAAAATGATGCTTCGATTGCATATGGCTTTGCCTTTGTGTGGTTCGGCTCCCTCCTGTGGGTGCTCGGCTATGCAACTACGCCCTCATGGCTCCTTCCTTGATAGCTTGACACATGGTGCTTTGGTGTTTGACTTGCGGTACAAGGCTTTTGCCCCCCCCATGGGGTCTATCCTCGGTGCTTTTACACTTGGACTCGGGTTCTAACTCTTTGGTGATGACCGTGGTTTGCTTGAATTTTGACTGAGCTTTGTGTGTCAACCACTGGTTTTGGGGTAATCTTTGATATTTGGACTGGATCAGGAGTGGAAGGGTTCGGTGCTTTTCCTTTGTGGGCTCTCCTCATTGCACTGTGTAGTGCACACTGCCTTGTCTTGAATACCTGACGCGTTGAGCAATAGTTCCCTCATGGGATCCTTCTCCATGTGACTTGGGATAAGCATATGGGCGCTGGCTCTTGATATGTGTTGTATGTATGTGCACTAACCTTGGTTGTATGTGCATATAGGTACTCGAGAGCTATAGAAAATTGGATGATACATGCGGCTATTTCTTTTTTTCTTTTTTTTTAGGTATGTGGCTATATTTTTTTTGGGTTTTTTTTATTCGTATTTATCCTTTTGATTTTTCCTCGATTCAACCTTGAAAGGAAATCCCCTAGTTTCAAGCATGTTTTCATGTCTTCGAACTTGTTCAAGTTCTCAGATGCGCATTTCCATTTGAATTTTTTTTCTAAATAATCCAAGTGATTGCACTGCAATTTTTGAGACACCCATCTGCAAATCTAATTAATTTTTTTTTTTGGTTTGGGGGCTCTTATATTTGTTGCCTAGAATATTTTATGATCTTGTACTCAAGAAAGTTGGATGCGCTGCAAGGAATTTAAACTCATTAATTCTATGGAATGATTTCGTATTGATCGGTTTTCTTATATAGTTTTGAGGATAAGAAGGGGTTAACCTTAATTTGGACGAGGATGGGAGCTGAGACCAAGTTGGTTTTAGTTTGGTGGATGTTGTTGAGTTTGTTGGGTTGTTTCAAGTTTATTTCTAGGGTTTCTCAAAGTTATTTTCATTCATTTTTTTTTGAACTGTTTCTAGTTCTAGGATGGTTTTTTTTTTTTTTTTTAGATTGTTTTCAATTTAGATGACATGAAGACTACAAAATATTTCCCTATGTAGTAGGGAACTTTGTTTCAATCCAGGAAATAATTTCTGGGTTTTTCTCCAGTTTAAGAAACTCTCTATTTTCTGCTTAGTTAAACAGTGGTATATATATATATATATATATATATATATATATATATATATATATAAAGAAAGAAATATCAGTTGTAGGTAGGCCCTTAAGGCTCCAGTGCTTCAAACTGAAGCTCTGATACCATGTGTAAGGTCTTTTCTCACAGAACCTAAAATTGAATAAATTTAAACATAAAATTTATTTTAACGTATAAACAATTTCATTAATCAGCATATAAGCATATTCAACAGCATGATGATAACAACATAATACATCATAATAATATTTATGAGCATATTATAATCAATTTCATAACATAGAAGAATAATGAAATTTCATACCTCTAACTGATGCTACTATTGTCCCCAACTCTGTTGTCCCCAACTCTACTTGATGCACTGCCCAAAACCGTCTAACCACCCAACTAGCTAGGAACAGAGCCTCTCCGGCTCCCTAGCTCCAGGATTCCTGGCCCCTGAGCCCAAAACTCCCAGCAACCGATGCACCCTTGTGATAGTCCACCAAACTCCAAACTAGAAAAAATACAGTCCTTAATCTCAAAATAATGCTTCCTTCCCCCAAAATCCAAAAGTGTCCTCTCTTGAATGCCTCTGCCCTCTCATATCCTCCTTCCCATTCCTTGCCTCTCAATTCAATGCCCACCCACCTTATCCCTCCATTCAATGCCTTATCCCTCCATTTAATGCCAACCATCCCTCAATACGTTAAGTTTTCTATTAAATAAATTAAAATTTATTAAACTTTAATTCGTTATCCAAGCATTAAATGAGTTAATTAATTAATTAATTAATTAATTAACATACATTAAACAATAATTAATTAATTAATATTATTAATAAATAATCATTATTTAACTAATATACATTAGGACAGTTAATTATTTAATTAATTAAACTTAATAAACCTTAAGCAATTATTTAACTAGGGTTGTTACATTTAAGTTTCTTTGTCATTGGTGCAGGTTGAGCAGATGGATTGTGGAACCAATAGCATGAGACATACTCCCCTATTGACTGGATACATGTGGACAATGCAAGGAAGTATTCTTTTGAATTTCTATGCCTAAATTACCTTGAAAATATTTGTATTCTATTCAACCATGAAATTAGAAATCCATCTCTGATTCTCTATCATATATGGTTTCTGATATGCTCTTTGACATATTTAACTTAGATATATATTTCAAATAACTTGTTGTTTTGAGTCACTTTTGGCCAACATGATTATTCTAATATGCCTCCATAACAATTGTATTTTCTTCTTGCCTCATCAGATTGATTTGTTGGAATCATTTGAATCATCTTTCAGGGAAAAGAGAATTTTATACTTTGTTGAAAAATATTAGATTTAATTTCTGAAATTGAAAAAGTTGGGTGTTTTCAAATGAGAAAAGAGCTTATTTGTGACAATGAATGCTAAATGGTTTGAATGCTTGTGGAATGTCTCATGTCAATGAATTTGGAATATTTTGTGAATGAGCATTTCCATTAACCTATGTTGTTAGGTTCCTAGAATTTTTTTTGAATTGTATCATTTGGATCAAAGAATTATGTTTCAAATTGTTCACTTGATTATCAATTCTCACAACCTTGCTTATTTTCCTTCCATATTGTGAACTGTACCCTAGGAATCTTCTTATTGGGCTTTGTTTCAAATGGTTGACCTATCTCTCCTAACATTTTATCCCAAGTTTCAAAAAATGCTTCTCTAAGGATGTTCATCATGATTTGTATTATTCTACTGGGATTACAAGCCTATGTTTCAAGATCAATTCTTCATTAATGGCTAACATAGTGTGCCTTTTATTTTTCTCTTAGTTTAGTGTAGTCACTTTATTTATTTTAATTTGTACATATTTTTACTCCATTCTCTTTCAACCATGGCAGTGGATTCATTTTCTTACACCATCAGGGGTGAATGATATAATGATTAGATGATATGAATCAATAATCAAAGTGGCGGTGAATATCTTGGTGAAAAATATTGATGCAACTTATGAGTTAAAAAAATATGGCATCTTCAAAATTGTATCTTACTGAGATATTATTCGTGGAAATAAGCTCGAAGGGGTGAATTCCGCAATTTATCAAATTCTTTATCCTTGGGCATTTCAAGAATTTGAATTTTTGTTACTTGAAAATCTCAAATCTATTGGAACAAAATCTTGGTTGTATATCGATTTTCTTGATCATTGCTCATCACAGTATTGCTGATTTTGGTTTCCAGGTTATGTCTTAATCTTGAAAATCTTCTTAATGGTTCTTAGCTTGTGTGAAAAGTTTATTTGATAAATCTTTTTGCCTTATTTCAATTTTTGGAGCTATAATAATGATACCTTTATATCATTCATATTTTGTTGCTACCCCATATTTATTCCATGTTGTTGGGCTTCTTTTCTTACTTTTTTTAGTTGGTTTCATTTCCAATTTTAGGTTTCTCTTAGTTTAGTTTTATTTTATATTCTTAATTTAGTTTTTGTTCTCAATGCTTGCTTTCTTGTACATATTGATTTCACCTTTTAATTTGAATGTGGATATTTCTTGAACTAATTTAACTTCTTCATCTGGCATGAGGATTAATTTTTTAGTTTGAACGTGGGACATGTCCAACTCTGGTTATACACTGAAGACATTATTACAAGTCTTGGAATTCATGGGATTCTCTATTTGATAAAACCTTCATGAAGTTCTTAGCTATGGGTAATGATTGATAATTGTGGTGAAACACATGTGCTTATTGAGCATACCACGATAATCCATGAGTAGAGGAAACTGTTTATATAATTTTTTCATAGAGCTCCATCTACCTCACATTAATAATATGACTACTACTATGATGGTTCTTGGGGAGACCCATGGGTTAAATTAAAATGCACAACATCTACTCAATGAATCAAAGCAACTCTTGTATCACCTCACTTCCTTCACACCCTATTTGTTTATATATATATATATATAAGAGTGAGCATATTTTGAAATAAACTGAGGTTGAAAGCACTATTAATATTGTGGGAAGTACAAGTAAATCCATTGAGACTATGGGTGCTTGTTGGAAATGGGGCTATGCTTGTATGGTACTGAGGCAAATTCATCAAGGCTATGGATACTTGCTAGAAACGAAAAAATGTTGGGAAAAGAGAGATGAGGAACACAATTATGTAGTTGTTTTCTTGTTATAAAAAGTGAAAACCCATGGATAAATTAAAGCCAATTAGAAGTGTGTAGCTAGATAAAGAATTTAACTCACTAATCGGCTATTTGAAAAGGATACATTAGATAACAAGTACTTGAAATATTGGGTTATATATTTTAGAAATTTGGCATCATTGTGGTACCCAAAATCATTGGAAAATTGTCTACAATTTGTTGAGCTCATCCTTAGCGTTCATATTTGAAGTAAAGGCCCTATATTTCCCTAACAAAGATATATGGTTCTTCCAGTGTGTTGCCAATTGTTGTGGCCACAACAAATCCCCCTTTCATTTTTCTTTTATAAGTGAAAGGAAATCCCCCCCCCCCCGACTAAAATTTGAACTATAATTCCTAATCCTATACTACTATGAGCATGTTGATTATTCTTTACGCACCTTGAGAGAGTTGGGGGTTTGAACATTGATGATGATTGTATTTGAGAAGGTTTGTTAATCTTTTTTATACTTATGATTCTTGGTTGAGCTTTGTATAATGAAATTCATAAAATTTATATTTGAGACCTTTGTAGATTTTAAAAGTATTTAATGATCGTATGTGACTACAGAGTTTGGTGCTCTATTTCATGCTCTGACCAAGGTTTCTTTTGAGGATTTCCTAAATGGGTAACTTAAATGAAGAACTTGTATGCATTCTTCATCTTCATGCTTGCATGTTGTACCTGATGTCTGCATATTTATGTTGGAGATCTTATATGTTAATCATCTTCTTCAATTTAAACTCAGAACCAAAATAACAAGATCACTAATTCTTTCTGTGATTTTGAAATCAGATACATTCAACTTTCATACAATGACAAGTTTTTTATGAAAGGAAGAGATCATGGATGATAATCCTTGAGAAACTTCTTCTTTCTTTTTCTTCATTTTGCAAACACACCTAATTCTTATTCATGAATTTGTTAAATTTATAGGACAAGAATGTAATGTTTATGATATACTAGAAAATACTTTCTTCCTCGCATAACTGAATTTATGTTTTCTATGGTTGCAAGAAGAGGGTTGTAGAGTCATTTCATTTGCACAACCTCTTCAACCTTGAATTGCATGGGGGGATCCCTCAGTCTTATTCCTCTGAACTAGAATTATCTCTATTCATATCTTGTCTACCATTGGAAGCCACCATCCAACATCAAGAATTAAGCCTTCTCTCTCCCAAACCTCAACATGATTTTCTTTTTTCACCATTGCATCATTTTCTATTTTCTCCTCGCTTCAAAGGCCTAAATATTATTGTATTATGTTATGGGGCTAGAACATTGATCCTTATCGAGATCCTCTCATCAGGTTTGTCTCATTAGGGTGGCCATGTGAAGTCCCTTGTGATATTTTCTAGGTCCAAAAGGTCTGAGCTTCTTCAGAATTATCTCTATTGGGTTCTCCTTTCGAATTCCCCTCTCTCCAAGATCCTATCAATATTCTCAGACATGGAACCTTTTCACATTGTCACCCAATTCTTTCTCGCCACTTGTGACCTCCATATTCATGCATTGTCATCTGACGTGGGAGCCTATTCCCTGATCCTATCAATTTCCCTCTCCTTTTAAGAGTGTAGGTTTTACCTCTGTGATTTTCCCCTTGATTTGATTATCATGTCCCATGTGCTCGGCTAGTGTCCAAATACTTTGTATCATATGGGTTACCCTTTGTGAAATTATCATGATGTGTCGTCCCTTTTTCCCTTGGCCGCTCACCATTTTTCACCTCCAGATTTGCTTGACCCCAAACTTGACTTGATGTGCCTTATTGACTCAACATCCCAATTATTCAAAACATGCACAATATACCTTTTCTCTATTTTTAGTCCCTAGGTGCAAAACTCTGAGTAGTGTGGAACCTTGACCCATGTGGAACTAGGTCTAACTTTTCCTACTTTTTGTCTATATGATTTATTTCAACTTTATTTTTAATTTTGCTTTTTTATTTATTCATTTATTTATTTTAATTTTTAATTTTCCCATGGTTTTACAAAACCACATGGTTTTGATTTCCCATAGTTCTCTGAAAATTGCCTTTGGTTTTTGAATTACAAGGGAAAATCACTTTTACATGGTTAAATCACTTACATGGGGAAAATTGTTTTACTTAAGGAAATTACTACTTACACTGTACATTTTCCCCTAAATCCCTAATGTATATTATATATGTATACATTTGTTTTCTATTTTTATTTTATTTTGTTATCTTCTTTCATTTTTATTTTATTTTTATTTTTTATGTGTTCCCTTTTTCCAAAGTCCCAAGGTAATGTATTTCACTTATTTTGGTTTTGATTTATTTTATTTTATTTTATTCAAAATTTGATTTTTTTATTATTAATTTATTAATTTATATTTTTTGGGGGAACTTGGGCAAATGGATGTACCTACAACTCTCTTACATCACCATCTCTCAACAACTCCCACAGTATGCAGGGCTATGTCTTACCTTTAACTTCACAGGCTTGTGGGACATTAGGAATACAATTTAAGACATATCATAGAATTCACTCACAACCCACATACTTGTGCCGACACTCACCAACTCACAACACATTTTATTATTTTATTATTTTGCGAGCTTACCATGCGATGAATACAAGAATACAACCTAAATCATACCTTGAATCACCCGCTCCCCGATATTCACAAACCTATACTTTGGATTATATTATATTTTATTATTTTGCGGGAGTTGTCATATGAGGGAGTTCCCTTAGCTCGCGAACCTTAGGATATGATATATTATTATTTTATTATTTTTTATTTGCGCATGCTTTGTGGTAATTTCTATGAGGGGGTTCATTCCTTAGGACATGAAACCTTAAGATATGATATTTTATTCTTATATTATTTTTTATTTGAGATTTGAGATTTTTGGGACTTATAATTATTTTAATTATTTTTAATTTTGACTTTGTGTGCACATAATCAATTTTTATTATTTTATCTTTTTACTATGGTTAACGACCAATTTTTTTTTGTGGGTCCTAGGTTCTATACCACCTCTAGTTTCACACATAAATCAATTAAGGAGGGGAAATGTTTTTTATACCATGAAGTTTCAATATACCTGATGCATTTGGGATAATTGTTTCAGAGTTGAAGATCGATGATCCAGATCTCCCCTTGGGTAAAACAAGGGTTGATGAGTGGTAACTTCAGGTAGCCATATATTGAGATTTGGGAGGCTAAATCATGCCCATGATAGACCATTGAAAATATCTCGGGTAGGAGAACATGTTGTAAGAGGTATTCAAGTAGGATTAACAGAGGAAAATCCTAGAAAATGAAAAGAACAGAGGGCCACGAATTTGAAGAGGAATAAACAGTGCAATGTTCAGACAACCATAACTTGAGTTCCAGGAAACAAAATTAGAATTGAAAGGGAATGATAGAAAGCTGGAACAAAGAA
The DNA here is from genome assembly GCA_009831015.1 of Picea engelmannii. Taxonomy (NCBI): domain Eukaryota; kingdom Viridiplantae; phylum Streptophyta; class Pinopsida; order Pinales; family Pinaceae; genus Picea; species Picea engelmannii. The sequence continues at coordinate 315,519 of ML777883.1, forward strand.
GAAGAATATGGAAAGTTTTGATTTACCAAATTGACACCAAAACACCCAAGAAAATTTGAAGAACAGAGGAGGGAAAATCTGAGCAGATCCAATGATATTTTTAATGAATATCACTCATGAACAACCCTAGGGGGAAATTAACCACTTGAGAATATCTTTAACTTATATTTGTAACACTTGTATATTCATTTACAAAATTGCATGAGGAATTCAAGTCATTTAATGACAAAACAAGCAAGTTGAAGAGAGAATGCTATTGTTTGTTACAAAAGGTGAAAGGTATTCCTTGTTTTATAAAAGGAAGACCATTCAATGTAATATGGAACTTTTTCCAGTTGTATGGAAGGATAACACTCTTATTTCTAGATATATAAAGAGAAGAATGCATTTGAGATCATAAATATTATCAAATGTATTAGGGAATTCTCCACTGATATGTTTGTTGTGGGTTTTTCTAAATGCTTTTCATATGAATTATTTCTATGTGTTGTGTTTGGGATTACTCATATTGTTACGATTTCTGATGAATACAAGGATGAAGTTACATATCTTGTATGCAATTATTTGTGATCATTTATGCATTTTCATTGTTTAAATACATTTTTGATTGATGTGAATTACTTCTGTTATCAATAATGTTATCTCATACTGTATTCATTCAATTAGTTTTGCTCCCGTAGGGTATGTTAGAATTAGTTAGATTAGTTAGTTTACTTTCATTTTAGATTAGATTTAGAGTTAACTAGAATTATTTGGGGGATAGTTTTTTGTCTTTCCCCTTTTCTTATTTTAATTCTTAGAGGAAACCAATCCCACATAATGGTTTGAAGTGCTACCTCAAATGAGAGTAGGTATGATTTGGGATTTTCCATCGGGCGTTCTTCCTTACCTTCTTGACAGACCATTTTTTCTCGTCAACAGTGCCCAATACTGGATAAAATGTTATCCTACATAAATATAATGATAAGAGTGGAATGGAATTCTCTTATAGAGATAGAATATACCCATTTTTTGAAATAGTATGTTTCAATCAAAATCCATTTGTGTTATCCACTAGAATGAAGGTAAACTTTTCCACTGAAATCAGGTCCCTACTATTGATAAAGATCTTCAATATGTTGGGTATGTGTTATATTCTTTTCAAGATCAGTCCCATGTATTGTACACTGATATGGGAGCCTCGAGGAGTAGGGCCCTTGTGAGGGGGTTGGGGGTTGGTAGCCCTCGAAAAAAAATTGGTCGTTTTTTGCAGTATTTCAACACATGGTTTTTGTCGATGGTTTTCTAATTTTGGTTAAGGAATTAGGGTTGTTGACTATTTTGGGTTAATGGATTAGGGGTTTGGATGTCGCAGGATCCTATATGTATATTGTATTGTAAACAATGAATATTATGATGTCTACAAGATTAAAGGTGGGACTCTAAATAGGTTGTTGATTTTCCCAGTTTGGGTTTCCAGGGTAAAATCTCTATGAAATATGTGCATGTGCCATTGTGTCTTTTCTATTTTTATTGATAATCTATTTGTAGTAAATAATTGTATAAGGTTAAAATCTACATTTGGTATCAGAGAAATTATTGGCATTAGGGGGATGCCTTTGTGGTTAGGGGTTTGGCTCAGGTCTGTGATAAGCCTTGTTACAGTGGGAGATCTATGGTATTGATTCTTCAGGTGAAAATAAATGTTGAGCAGTTCAAAAATAGAGATCAAGAAATTTAATGGAAAAAGTTTTGAGTTGTGGAAGCTCAAGATGGAAGATATGTTGGTGGACAAAGATCAATGGATCATTGTGGATACAGGTATTGCACCTACATGAATGTCAACAAAAGACTGGAAAATTTTAGATCACAAGGAGAATAGGACAATCTGATTGTGCCTTTCAGATTCAATATTATGGAATGTGTCAAGGGAAGCTACAACCAAGGCATTGTGGGATAAGTTAGGGATTTTTTATCAATCAAAGTCCCCCATAAACAAATTGTTCACATGGAATAAGTTGTACAACCTGAGGATGAAAGATGGAGACTCAGTGACAGAGAATCTAAAAAAATTCAATATTGTGGTAAGTTAGCTATTATCTATTGATATTCAAATCTATGATGAATACACATGCATCCATTTATTTTTCTCTTTACCATACTCATGGGACAGTCTGTTTGTGGCCATAGGTAGTAATACAACTACTTTAAGTTTTGATGATGTGGTCTCATCCTTATTATTGGAGGAGATGAGGTAGAAGAAAATGGAAGGACATATCACAAAAGTATTATTTACAAGAGGACGCTCCCAGGAAAGAAATAGATCTAAGTTCTCAAGTGGGAGATCTAAATTTAAGTTTAGATAAAAATCTCCCATAAATTTTGTAAAGGTATGCTAGAGATCTGGAAAATAAGGGCACTACAAGAAGCAATGTAGATCCAAAAGTGTTGAGAGAGGGAAGGGATCTAAAGAAAGAATGGATGTGTACTTGGATTCTTCAAGCACATATGTAGATCATGAGGCACACCTAGTTGAATCAGGTGCGTCCTTTCATATGACTCCCCATAGAGAGTGGTTCTAAGAATATGAAAGGTATGATGGAGGTGATGTTCTCCTAGGTGATGAATTGACAACTAAAATCATAGGTTAAGGAAAAGTCAATTTGAATATCATGGATGGAAGGATTAGAACACTCGGTGTTCTACACATCCAAGGATTGACTAGAAATTTGATTTTTGTAAGAAAAATGGATGATGCAAGGATGAAAACAATGTTTGAGAAAGAAACCTGCAGGATGGTTTGAGGAGCAATGGTATTGCCAAAGGGAGTTCATATTGGAACTCTCTATAAGCTGGAAGGAAGCACTATTATTGATGGGTGTAATATTTCCATTGTTCCCGAGATTGGATCCGAAAAATAAAAAATTCTACAGTCTCTAGAGAAAAGGATATGTTGTGGCATCAAAGACTAGGGCATATCATAGAGAGAGGGGATTTTGACTACTACATTGTAAAGGTATGGTTGAAGGTATGTATAAATATTCTTTGGATTTTGATTTTTGTGAACATTATGTATATGGGAAGAAGAATAAGATAAGATTCCCCTTTGGTGAAACTAGGGCACAGGGAATTTCAGAGTTGGTGCACAATGATGTGTTTGGACCTGTGGCAGCTCCATCACTAGGGAAATTTGTGTACTATGTCTCATTTATAGATGAATTCATGAGGAATAAAAAGATACATTTCCTTAGGAAGAAATATGAAGTATTTGACAAGTTTAAAGAGTTTGAGGCTCTTGTGGAGAATCAAACAAAGAAAATAATTAAGGTGTTGAGGACGCTGATGTAAAATGCAAGGTGCATGCTCAATGGTGTTGGGTTAGGACAAGAATTCTAGGAAGAAGTAGTGGGTATTGCATTCTATGTGGTCAATCGATCACCTCATCAACACTCAATGAAAATACTCCACATGAGGTATGGAATGGTAAGAAACCCTCTCTCACACATATCAGGGTATTTGGATGTGATGCTTATGTTCACATTCCAAAAGAAAACATGAATAAGTTAGATAAAAAAGGATGATAAATATATTTTTATTGGGTATAAAGATGGGTTGAAAGGTTATAATATTTGAAACCCAAAAACTAAAAGGGTAGTGTATAGCTGAGATGTGGTATTTAGAGAAGTAAAATATTTTATTAAATAGTAAGTCCTACCAAGGAAGGAAGAACCAAATAAAATAGAGTTTGAGTTGAAGCATGATGAATTAGACTCTACATAAGAACAAGAATCAAAAGAAGAAAATCCTCATACTCCAGTTTTAAGGAGATCGGTTCGGGAAAGAAGGAAACCGAAAAGGTATACTCCACCTGATTTCCATTCAAATTTTTATTTGTATATTATTGATGATGATCCTAGAACTTCTAGGGAGGCCATGAATTCATAGGATGGAAAACTATAGAAAAAGGTTGTGGTTGAAGAAATGGTAGCCTTAGACAAGAAGGAGGCTTGGGATCTAGTGGAGTTACTGATTGGAAGAAATCCCATTGGAAACAAATGGGTGTTTAAGAAGAAGAAGAGTGTAGAAGGAAAAGTGGAGGAATACAAAGCTCAGTTAGTAGAAAATGTTTATTCCCAATTAGAGGGAATTGACTTTGGTGAGATTTTTTCTCCAGTTTCCAGGTTAACTTCTATTATATTTCTTTTGTTTTTTGTTGTTGTGTTTTATTTTGAAGTAGAATAGATGTATGTGAAGACAACATTCCTACATGGGGATCTAGAATAATAAATCTACATGAAGCATCCATAAGAATTTGCTATGAAGGGAAAGAACGAGCTGGTATGGAAGCTAAAAAAGTGCCTATATGGGTTAAAGCAATCACCAAGGACATGGTATCAAAAAATTGATACTTGTATGTTGGGACTTGGCTTCACAAGGAACAAAGTGGATCACTGTGTGTATTTAAAACTAATTGGTGATCATATTATTTATTTGGTCTTGTATGCGGATGATATGTTGTTCATAGGAAACACCAAGGAGATTATTCAAGATGTGAAAACTCAGTTGTTCTCTAAATTTGTCATGAATGATCTTGATGTTGCAAATTTCATTTTGGGAATGGACATTAAAAGAGATCACACAAACATGAAACTCTAGTTAAATCAGAGGAAATATGTTGAGACGATATTATAGAAGTTTAATATGTAGGAATGTAAATTGATCAAGGTTCATATTCCTATAGGTGTAAAGTTATTTGTGGATCAATGTAGCAATGTTAAATTATGAGCTTGATTTCTTATGCGGATTAATTCTTTTATTTTCTTCAACTCTTTGATTCCATCTTAATACATTTCAACAACACCAAATCATAACCGAATAGAAATAACTATGTAGATAAGTAAGCATGCACATCAACAACACATATACCTCGGGGAAACCCTATACAGGGAGAAAAACCCTAGCAAACGATATTCCTTTATTGCATTAATAATGTATGATCACTTACAAATATCCACCATGAATGTTATGCTCTTAAAGAGATTGCCAAGATGACTCTGACTTGACAAAGACCTAAGAGACCTTGTTGAAATACACCTCTGATATGCTGCCTCTATTGTTGATATACAATAATGATATGATATTGATATATGCCTTGGATATGCAACCTCTATTGCTGATATACAACATTGATATGTTGCTTTGGTACACTGCCTCTTTATCATTGATATGCTCCTCTATTGCTTCTCCCTTAACCTGCATATCAAAACTGTATTGAAGAGAGGGGTCAACCTCTACTTATATAGGATGAAGAGGAGAGGAGGAGATGATCGAAATAGTAACTTGTTTGCATGCTTTAATCATAACTCAACTTCATACTTTAGTTCAAACTAGACTTGAGAGTGGTATACTCTAGTTCAAAAATAGAACTAGACTTGAGACTTTAGTTACAACTCAACATTACACTTTAGTTATAAAATAGAACTAGACTTAAGAATTCAGTTAGAACTTAGCATTACACTTTAGGTCTAAAATATAAATAGACTTAAGACTTCAGTTACAACTTGACTCTTTACAAGGAAATTCAAAATTCTCTTCATGGTGGATAATGTTACATGTGCCAATGCGCTAGATCAATACATTTATATCATTTTCAATATTAGGAATATCATTTGTTTCTAGTTCATAGTAATTTTATATTCAACCTAAATTTTGCTATATGCCTTCACTTTTTCTCCTGGTTCACAAGGTTTGACTAGGCTCATAGAGGTTGTACGTTCCCCCTGAATTTTGCACTAGTCTGTCTATGCTCAAAGAGGTTGTACGTTCCCCTTGACTTTTTCACTAGACTATCTATGCTCACAGAGGTTGTACATTCCCCCCAACTTTTGCATTAGACTCACATAGCATCTCATTCATTCTGACTTTTATTTTGACTCACAGAGGTTGTACGTTCCCCCTGTCTTTTTTCAATACCTCACAAGACTGGTTAATTCTCCAAATCTCTCTGGCTAGCCTCAGGGTGGCCCATATGGCCTCTCATTGGAGAATGATTGTCGATGCTGCCAAATTTAACACTCCATATTAATGATGGATTCATTCTAAGCCACACCAAGCTTGCCTCTTAGCTGCACAAACTATCTCGAGGTCAGAGGATTGGCCAGGATATCAGCTACCTACTTACTCGTGGCTATGTATTGTAACTTTACAGTTTTTCTCTAGACCAATTATTATATGTAGTGGTACCTCATGTCAATATGTTTTGACCTGTCGTGAAATACCTAGTTCTCTATCAATTTTATGCAACTTTGATTATCACATTGAACCACCGTTGTCTCGAGCTTGTCACCAAATAACCCAGAAACCAATTTTCTGAGCCATACTGCTTCCTTGCTAGCATCACTTGCTACAATGTACTCAACCTCTGCTATAATCTGTGCAATGGATCCCTAATTTCATCTTGACCAAGAGATCATAGCGAATCCTAAACTGAAGAAGTATCTGAAAGTACTCTTCCGATCCACTGGGATTCCTTCCCAGTCAACATATGCATACCGATGCAGAAATAAACCACCATTGGATGTATATATTAGACCATAAGTAATGGTCCCTATGAGATATCTCAAGATGTGATTTTCTTCCACCTAGTGTCTTTGTCTCGGTTCAGTCATGAACTGACTCATTACAATCACTACATAGCATATACCTGGCCTAGTGTGGATCATGTACATCAATGATCCAATCATCTACCTATACATGGTGGGATCCACCAAATCTGAACCTGTATCAGAATCATGCAGCTTCCTTAGGTTGGTAATCATCGAAGTAGATATGGATTTGAAATCCATCATAGAAAATCTCTTTAGTACATCCACTGTGTATTTTCCTTGTGCCAGAAATATCTCGCCCTATCTTTTCCATACTTCCAATCCTAGGAAGTAATGCATCAAGCCTAAGTCTTTCGTCTCGAATTATGAGGTTATATCGCTGTTATACCAAGCTATTATCCCTTCATCATCTGTTAGAAAGAGATCATCAACATACAGGATTAGTATAATAGGTTGGTTACCTCTTACCTTGAAGTACAAATTTGCATCGACATCACTTTTTTGAAATTCCAGGCTTTTAAGAAAGCCATCAATCCTATCATACCAAACTCTCGGAGCCTGCTTAAGACCATATAAGGCCTTCCTTAGCTTGCATACATGAGTGCCTTTTATGCAGTACAAAACCATATGGTTGTTCCATAAAGACCTCTTGTTCAATATTTCCATTCAAGAATGTTGTTTTTACATCCATCTGATGTAGTTTCCAACCAAGAACGAGCTAAAGATATAATAGTTTGAATGGAGGTATACATGACTACAGGGGAAAAAGGTATCTTCGTTGTCGATTCCTTCTTTCTGAGTGAAGCCTCTGGTTACAAATATTGCTTTGAACTTTTCCACACATCCATCAGCTGCATGTTTGATCTTATAAATCCATTTGGAAGAAACCACTAATTTTTCTTTTGGCCTCGGTACAATGTCCCAAACATTGTTCTTCATAATAGACCTATATTCCTCAAGAATGAAATCCTTCCATACTTGTAATTTATCTTCTTATTCAAATGAATAAGGTTCAACATCACTAATATTGCTCATCAATGAAACATAGCCTCCAAACCTATGAGGCCTCTTCCTTTCACTAAAAGTTCCTTTGAGAGCAACTATCCTTTCTGCTTCCTACACTATTTCTTTTAGCCACCCTGGCTTCTTTTTGTTGTACAGGATAAGTCAACTGAAGGGGGGGGGTGGGTTGAATTAGTTGTATAAAATTTCTTTCATTTTATAAGAATATTACTTATTAATCAATAAATCATGCCTTTAACATTTAACTTGCAATAATACATTTAACCAATAAATATACAATCACATAAATGAAATAGTGACAGTGATTTTTCATGAGGAAACCCAAAAGGGAAAAACCTCTTCTTCTTATGAATGAAAGGCAAGCTCCAACTCCTCTTTACATTCTTATTTTATCTGAGCTACAACCCAGATGAGGCTGCTACCTCTATTTCTTTAGCACCTACTAAATGGAAGCTACAACTCCCAGATGTACAAGCACCAACTTGTATAGGAGACTTTTACAATCTCCCCTTTCTCCTCCYTACCACTCTGGAATCCTTCTCTGTCACTAAGAACCTGCAAACCAACTCTTTATCTTCTTTGGCAAAAGACTCATCATTCAAGTCCTCTCTGTTTATATAATCATATCAAAATCCATTCTTCTCCCCTTGATCTCTGCTATATCTTCATCATTTCTTCTCACTGTCCCTGTATGATTTTATTTCAGTTTTATATTCATTTACAGAAATGAATTTTACCTTAGAGCTACGACTATACCATTAATTCCAAACGCACCAACGTTCATCTCACCCAATTTCACTTATTTCTACCTTGCACATTCAGAGCGTACACACGAACCCTTAGGCTTTGAAGATTCAGTTACAATAACTGAATAACTACCTTACAATGATTATTATTGGTCAAGGCATCAAGATGAACAATATCCACATGATCAGTTTAAACATTTAACTAGCACCATTCGATGAACATACATCTGTTTTAATTTTTCAGCACGGAATAACCCTTGAGCGCTTTGGCAAACCACTTGTGCTAACCCATATGTCCATTGGCCGTGATCAAAGGTTAATCGAAATGCATTTCGCATTTTGGCAATTCTACAATCCTGTGTCGAAGAGTCTTGACACTTCAAGTTACGAAACCCTGAAATAGAGCTTAGCTTCGTGCTAGCTCCTCCCTCTCACATGACCATTGGTGGTAACCACTGCCTACACCAAAAATGTATTTCGACATTTCTCATTTCGGTGTTTCGGCATTTATTGTGATGAAGCGTTTCAATACTCCAAGTCATGAACACTGAAATTTTCGGTGTTTCGCATTTCGACATTTCAGCATTTCACATTTCGACGTTTCGGCATTTTTTTGATGAAGTGTTTCGACACTCCAATTCATGAACCTCAAAATGATCTAATGGATTCACATTTGATCTGGTGGACATAGATCGGACAGTTCTCGTTAACTTCTCGAGGATATATCAACGGTCATATACAACTCTTATATTACTCCTCTAATGCTTAATCCAATGGATATGACTTAATCATTCATCAAGATGCATGGCTATCATGGTTTTGGTATTTCGGCATTTGAGACTTCCTGATGTTGAATTTTTTTCTTACCATGCAAAAATCCCAAAATAGAAACTCCTGAAATCTCGAAATAGAAACTCCCAGAATCCTGAAATAGAAACTCCTAGAATCATGGTACATGTGTCCCTTTCGGTATTTTGACATTCGGGACTTCGTGATGTTGGAGTTTTTGCTTACCATGCAAAAATCCCAAAATAGAAACTCCCGGAATCTCAAAATAGAAACTCTCGGAGTGACGATCTCTGAAATTCAAGCTATGCCTATGCAAATTGATCCACGATGCCTGTGCAAACTGACCAACAAACTCCCCCTTTGGCATTTTAAAGTTTGAAATTAATGACAAAAACAAGTCCTGTGCAAACTATGCAAGCTGCAATTCCTGCCAACAAACTCCCCCTTTGGCATTGATGGAAAACTTTAAATCTCTTCTCCCCGTTTTGACATCTATGGCAAAGGAAACAACCATACTCCCCCTGAGAAAAGAAAACCACTTGCAAAGATGTATCATTTCAATAGCAACTCCCCCTATTAATAATAGTCAATAAACCTGTGCAGTCTGATTTTATAATGAAGCCCTTGCAATCTTTGAGAATGAAATGAAATTACAGAGGGTAAACCCCCAACTGATCCCTAAGACTTTCAAATTTCATTTTAGGCAAAGGTTTAGTAAATACATCTGCAATCTGATCCTTTGTGCAGGAATGATTTTAAGGATGGAAAATTATTTTAAAACTTAGAAACCTTGACAAATCTTACTAATCCTTCATATGCCAACTATAAATGTTTGGCGATATTTTTGTAAAAATATTCAAATTTCTAAAGATTTTATATAGCTTTTATAAAATTTTGGTGATTTTTAAGGTAAAATAATTTTATCGTATAGAATTTGGGCGAATTATTTTTAAAATAACGAATCTCATTTTTGGAAAAACCATGGAAAATTAGCCCATGAGCGAAATTTAGCCCCTAAAATCATCCATGCCTTTGTGCCAACATAATCCACTTTAATAACTTTAGACATAACCAACTCTCTTAGCAAATGAAATTTAATGGGAATGTGATTTGTTTTGGAATGCATAACATGATTTTTAGAAATACTAATTGCACTGGTATTATCACAGAAGATAGGTATAGGTTCATTATAATGAATATGTTTATCTTCCAACATCTGTTTCATCCATAAAACCTAAGTGAAACAAGTTGCAACTGCAATGTATTCTATTTCAGCAGTAGACATAGACACTGCTGATTGTTTTTTACTTGACCAACTTACAAGACATCCTCTAAGAAAAAATGCTGCTCCACTAGTACTCTTCCTGTCATCAACACAACCTGCCCAATCAGCATCAGTGAAAGCATATAAATCAAGTTGATTACTTGTAAGATACCATAAACCATACTCTGTTGTCCCCTTAAGATATATAAAAATTCTTTTGACTGCAAGTAGATGAGAAGTTTTTGGTGAAGCCTGAAACCTGCCAACTTGACAAACTACATGCATAATATCAGGTCTTGTAGCTATAGCATAAAGAAGACTACCAATCATAGATCTGTATACTGTCTGATCAACATCCTTAGTATCATCAAACTTACTTAATTTACAACCAGTAACCATGGGAGTGCCAACTGGTTTAGAATCTTCCATCTGAAATTTCTTAAGCATTTCATTGATATACTTGGTTTGAGAAATGGAAATAACTTTATCAGATGGAGTAATTTGCAAGCCTAAGAAAAACTTCATTTCTCCTAGCATGGATAACTCAAACTCTTTCTGCATACTTTCAACAAACTGTTTACTAAGCCTATTATCATCACTACCAAAAATGATATCATCTACATACATCTCAACAATGACCAGGTTATCATTTTCTTCTCTAATATATAGATTACTATCAGTGTTACCTTTCCTGAATCCTTGTTGCCTCAAGTAATTGTCAAGTTTGGAATACCAAGGCCTTGGTGCTTGGCTTCAGGCCATACAATGCCTTTTTCAACCTGTAAACATACTATTATGCTTCTTGTACTTGAAAACCATCTGGTTGTTCCATATATACTTCTTCCTCTAAATCACCATTCAAAAATGTAGACTTTACATCCATTTGGTAAACTTTAATGTGTTTAGAACTAGCATAAGCTAAAATCAGTCTAATGGATTCCATTCTTGCAATAGGAGCAAAAGTTTCTCTAAAATCTATTCCTTCTACTTGCGCATAACCTTTACAAACCAATCTAGCTTTGTTTCTAGTTATTTTACCTGCTTCATCCATCTTATTTCTGAAAACCCATTTAGCCCCTATGACATTCTTATTCAAAGGTCTAGGAACCAATTCCCATGTCTTATTCTTTTCTATTTGACTAAGTTCTTCATTCATTGCTTT
>ML777883.1:350140-388982 GCA_009831015.1 Picea engelmannii
TCAAATACATGCCCTTACCTTACTTAGAAGGGGTTTACCAACACAGGAAGGATGGCTCAGGAAGGATGGATCACCTGATTATAAACACTTTACAAAGGTGGTATGGATGTTCAATGAATTTATTTCAAAAAAATGATGTCATTTAAGAAAATTACAATGAAGCTTCCCTTCATATTATTAAGAGAAAATCCATTATTAAGAGAAAATCCAATTGCTCTTTGGAAATTTTAACTTACATTCATCAATTTGAATAATACTTTTACATAATGAAGGTTTAAGAAAATTACAATGAAGCTTCCCTTCATATTATTAAGAGAAAATCCATTATTAAGAGAAAATCCAATTGCTCTTTGGAAATTTTAACTTACATTCATCAATTTGAATAATACTTTTACATAATGAAGGTTCCCATGAAATAGTGAATGTTTATTTGTATGTATCTTCCTCTGCTACCATACCTTGACTATAACCAACACCATTTAACATTGAAATACTCTCCCAACGTATTACTTTTGTAGCATTTTCCCTATCTTGAGAAGGGGATAATTATCCTTGAGAGAATCCCTATAAATATTTCAAGAGTCCAGATAGAGAATGAGCTCCTCATTCTTCTTCCATCATGGGACCAAATTGGCTATCCAATTGAAGTAATATGTTGGAATACTAATCTTAGAATTGACTAAATTCTTAATTTCTTTCTTGACAAGGTACTCTAAGAGATGGTTTACTAGCCTCTGTTTCCTCCTGAAGGATTTGGTATCTAGTTTTTGTTGAATCTAATGTCGAATTATGTTAGGGTCATATGGATTCAAATATTTGTACTTCCATGAAAAATCATCTCTAAACTTAATAAATAATATGAAATACTTGTATGCCAATTCCTGTTAGCGTGATTGGTTTCAGAGGGTTTCGTTATGTATGGCGACCTATGTGCAAAACCCATTGTAGTCGGGAGGAGACACTTAAAAATAAATCCATGGTAAGGGTTGGTGTGGCCCAGTCCAGGTGCAATCCTTGGGTGATTTTGACAGATTAGATGCCCCATGGGTTGTAGTTTCTTATCCATAGGTCAGTCCTGCAAGTAATGGACACACTAGCAAACAAAAAAATTATATGAAATGCTTCTATTTATCTTTAGTAGATGGTAAACTTGAGAATTTAAACATTTAGGGTCCAACTCTATACCTAAATTATAATGTTCCACTTTATGAATTAGAGTCCACAAAGAAGGTTTCGTATCCATATGATTAAGATCAAGTAACTTCTCCACAGGGACAAGTTGTTTATGAATTCTATTAGTTTTTAGTTGGATGGTATGGTTCCCCTATAGAGCTGGGAGATTTATTTCTTTCTTCACGAGTTTTTCCCTTTTCATGATCTTCATCAGTATCAATTTAATTTCCTTTTCTGTGAATTCTCAATGGTGTTCAAGAAACTATTAATATATTTGTCATCCTAAAAAACCTACCAATATTTCTTGTTTGTCTTAAATGGATGGTTGATGCAAACTTTATACTAAACTCACAAAGGCTAGGAGATTTATTTCCTTCTTCACGAGTTTTTCCCTTTTCATGATCTTCATCAGTATCAATTTAATTTCCTTTCATGTGAATTCTCAATGGTGTTCAAGAAACTATTAATATATTTGTCATCCTAAAAAACCTACCAATATTTCATATTTGTCTTAAATGGATGGTTGATGTAAAATTTATACTAAACTCATTAAGGCTGGGAGATCTATTTCCTTCTTCACAAGTTTTTCCCTTTTCATGATCTTCATCAGTATCAATTTAATTTCCTTTCCTGTGAATTCTCAATGGTGTTCAAAAAACTATTAATATATTTGTCATCCTAAAAAAAACCCACCAATATTTCTTATTTGTCTTAAATGGATGGTTGATGCAAAACTTATACTAAACTCACTAAGGCTTTAGGTCTTAAAAGGGAGGAATAAATTATAAATGAATCTTCCTATTTATTGGATTTTCTTGGGACAACAGTTGTCCCAACAGTTATATTGAAGAAAATTAAGAAATTAACAATAAGTTCCAAACTTGGTTTAGTGTGGCTATGAAAAGGGCTTATGGAGAAGTATTGAGAGATATAAAAAAAATATATGTTTTAATATAATTGAGCAAATGATTTTCCTGGAAAAAAATTCCAAACTTAATTTGTATATTTTTATTTTTTAAAAATAAAACTTTTATATATATATATATATATATATATCAAAATTTTATTTAAAAAAATAAAAATATACAAAAATAATTATATATATATAAATATATATATAAAAATAATTATATAAAAATATAAGAATATATATATATTCTTATTTAACAAAAAAAAATAATTATAATTTAATCTTCCATTTATATAAAACCTCTAACCTAATAACAAATGACTCATATTCTAATATATTATTTATAGTCTTACAATAATATATTATAAATAAAACCTCTAACCTAATAACAAATGACTCATATTCTAATATATTATTTATGGTCTTACAATAATATATTATAAGTGACCCTAAAACTTCGAACAACAACAAAATATATTCCACACACCTTGTAAATAAGGATGATTCAAATTTATTATTGGGGACATTTATATTGAAAACATAATTCCCCATTTCACAAGAACAATAACAAATATATTCCACACATCTTCTAAATAAGGATGATTCAAATTTATTATTGAGGACATCTATATTGAAAATTTATTATTGGGGACATCTATTTCATGAAATTTGATACAAATGGTAAATTTTGGGATGACTATGTTCAATCAAGGTAAAAGTAATTTTTTTGTCTTTAGCATATGATACATCTAACTAAATATTATCCCAAAAAATTTATATACATACTCTAAATAAAAGAGTAAAAATTATTGGGATAACATCAACCACATCCCTCATCACAAATTTATTTCCTGTATTTTGTTTTAAATTCACCACGAGGTCTTTAATCAATCTATTGAATACATTTTGCTTTCTTTAAATCAAGAGAATATATCGTTAACACCCAAATTGGTTAATTCAAGAAACCAACATATCAACACTCCTTTGAGCATAGGTGCTAGGATAAAGTAGATTGAGATCAAGTATTTATAGCCCCTTATGCTCTAGATCATAGGGATTCCTTACGAACAATACTATCCTAGATTTGTGTTGAGTGGATGTGTCTATATAAAAGGCACTTGGCATATTTTTATTTTAAACATTTTTTAGAAGTGAAAATAAAGTAATAAAAGTTTGGATTAAAAAATAAAAAAGTAATGATGATGATTAATGTCATTGTTTGGTTTATTGGATTTTAAGGAAAAATGGTAAGGAATTAATTGGTTTTTTTTATAGTTTTATTTTTATGCTAAAAAATATTGGAAAGAAGTTTTCCTAAATCTCTATAGTTTTGATAAATGTATAGGTTAGGAAGGTCACTATTACTATAAATATTTTGAAATTGAGATCCAATATGGGTATACATAGGAAATAAGATAAAGTGTTTTTCATCCTCCACCTTCTTATAACAAACATGAGAAATTCTTTCATTCCATGCTATTTTAGAAAGCCTTTCATGTTATTTTTCTTGTGCGTATACATTAGGTACCTCATCATAGCCATACTCTCAAAGGTGGGAAGACCAACTTCTATAAATATGACAAGATAGAGCATATTGTCTTTAATTTTAAGATTATAAATTATGAAATGTTTATGGATTTTCTCTATCTTCCTCCATGATTCTTTAGAGATGTTGCAACCCCAAACTTCACATCCATATAAAATAACAAAAGTGACAAGAGTCTCAAAATAAGTTTTTTTTTTCCACAACTAGAAGTATGTTGATTTATAATTATTTTCTACTAGTGACACCATTTTTCTTCGGTAACCTTTTGCAACCATGACCTTCAAAACCTATAATTTTATACAAAAAGAAATATTAAAATCAACCCATAAATTGAAAAGCGGTGTTACTAGTAACACTCATTTTTCACTTTTTTTTGTGGGGGTTAAAATTACAATGTTTTTGAAACCATGGAGTTAAAGACTAGTATTATTGTAAACGAAACCTTAAAATAATCCCTGAATGAAAAGGTGGTGCTGCCCACAACACCTTTTTTGTTTTTTGGGGTTAATATTACAAATTTGTTTTAAATGATTGTATTAAAAAATTGTATTGTTAATCCCCAAATTGAAAAGTGGTGCTACGAGTAGTACCCTAGAGTTTTTGACACTCAAATCACAACTTTTTTGAAACCATGGACTGAAAAACCAACATTGTTGCAAACAAACCTTCAATTGAAAAGTGGTGTTATCAATAATACCTTTTTGTAAAGAGCTCTAAATTACAAGTTTTCCAAAATCATGAACTCAAAAACCTTTACTAATGCAAACAAAACTTTAAAATCACATCCCTATGAAGAAGTGGTATTACTAATAACAATTGTTTTTTGAAAAATTAAAATTTTAATATTTTTAAAACTATTTTATTATCACTATTTTTTTCTTCAAATCTCATTAGTGCGATTGGATCTTGAGGGTTTCGTTTTGTAAGGTGACTAAGGTTCGAAACTTGTGATAGTCGGGAAGAGACACCCAGGAAAATCCATCTATGTTAAACGTTGATATAGCCTAGACCAGGTGAAATCATTGGATAATTTTGATGGCTTAAATACCTCCGAATCACGATTTCTTGGACCACAGACTAATCACACCAGTAACAAACACACTAACAAACAAAAAAAAACAGTATTTTTTTATTTAAAAAAAAATCTAAAATTTTTTTAATAAATTATTAAATTTATTTTATTTTAAACTTTTTATTTAAAAACAAATTAAAAAAACAATTTCAAAACCATATTTAAAAACCAATAGGAAAAAGAGATAAATGAAAAATATGTAAAATAAACTAAAGATGTTCAAGAAAAGTAAAAAATGAAAATAAAAAGAAACTTACTAAAACTATGAAAGCGTGAGTATAATAGTATGAAGGCGATGCCTAACCCTTCCTCTCAAACTATTAAAACACATGATGGGGTTGATGTACATCGCCTCCATAATTTTATACTCATGCTTTCATGGTTTTAGTTGGTTAGTTGTTTTTCTTAAATGGGTTTTGTTTTTTTAGATTTATGGTTGATTTTTTTAATAAGTTTTATTCACATAAATATAGACAAAAAAATTATATTCATGGTTTTCTATAGCTTGTTAAAAAAAGGAAACTAGGTCACATAGAACATCCAAAAACCAAAACCATTGTTATCAGAGTTTGCATATTTGAATCTAAATATTTGAGAGAGGTTTAAGTCCTCTTGAAAACTAAATTAATACCTAGATTTCAGAAATACCAACATTGATAAAATATAAGGAAACATGATTATAGAAAATGACAAAATGTAGATGCTACATATGAAGTTAACCTAGAAACTTATCATTCATGGCCCGAGGAGCTCAGTGGCCTAGGAACCTGGTGATATGAAGCAACCTTCTTGAGCATCGACTCCTATCCTCTTCAATGATAGCTAGGTTGACATAAGTTCCTAGATGATGTTGAGTGTCGAATTTTCCTTTGTCATGATTGTCTACGACCTCAATTTTGATGCCAAGGTCCATCCTATAGACAACTTTGAATTTGGCCTCAAAAAGCATAAGCTTGTCCAGTAACTCGTCATACTTGGTTCCCTACTTCTTCAACACCTAGGACATGAGGGCCTTGGTGAGCCAATAATGATTAGTAGCCTTAAAAAAATTGTTTTTTTTTTCTCTTAGAGAAACTAGCATTCAAAAACTATCTCTCAAAATATTTGTCAATTTTTTCATCAATGACCATATTCTTTTACTTCAAGACAATTTCCTCCAAAGATCCAATCTCCTCTTTAAAAATTGTATAACAATTCACATAGAAAGTCCATTCAACTTGCATATATACCCTCTCGACCCTGGTTACAACATGGATGGTGGCTATACTCTTTTCCATACTAGAACTCTTACGACGTCTTCCCTGCTAATCCTTAGAGTTGGACCCTAGGCCCTTTGAGTCAACATAGTCCATGTCACCTAAGGGTACCAAGCTCAAATGCATAAGTATCCACAGAGTCACACTCCACATACAACACCAAGCATCATCTTTGGAGAAAGATGCTCTGACCATTAAAGGGACCCCACATAGATTCTCTACCCCACCAAATCCATGAGAAATAGGATGCCCACAAACTCATCGCGTGAACCAAACTACCCAACTCCCTTTCCAACTAGGATGAAACCAACCCCCTAAGACTCATTTGTAAGTGAACTGATACCTAAGGACAAGGTTGTTAGGGTAGTCTGACTCAACAAGAAAGTAGTAAATTCCCTTGGCCAAGAAATTGTGAGGAGACTACACCCTTGCGAATAAACACAAACCCCTGATGGTCTTGCCAATCACAACCCAAAAAACTATTGAGACAATTGCAGTTAGAGTTACCCACACAAGAAAATGAAACAATCCCATGAATCCAACTGAGCTCGGATGATGTTGGACTCACCCTTTGTCAATATGGTTGTCCTTTACATCATACAAAGCATGTAAGGCCCCTCCCACTATCATGATAACCTGGGTGCTCATCATCCCAAATGATTTACCAAAATTGAAATTCTCCGAATGAGCCATAAACCTTGACCCTGTACCATCATCTTTACATCAACATGCTTCACTCCTCCACACCAGGTGCAATGAAAACCAATTGCACCCCTGTACAACATTTTCCATGTCATGCATTAGAATGGAGAGTTGTTTGATTCCTATGTGTCACCCCATCCGATGGTAGATTTATCATTTTTTTTTGTAACTAGCGGAATCGACAACTGGGCGGTCTCGTACTCGCGTGACATCGAGTCAATTCCAACTGCTACCACTATAACCTCCATGTGTCATACGTATGCCCCTTCCGCATGCACGAGTAAATTGGGGGGATTTGAAATCAAAACCTCATCGAACATAACACTTCATATCATGACACTTTCCAATTGAGATGCCCCCTGAGGGATTAAATTTATCATTTATTATTTCCATTTGTTATTTAATTATTTTCAATATGTGAGAGATTTTATGATTTAAGATGCTAGAAAATCTTATCCATGTGTTAGAATTGCAATATTGATTACATCACTTAATCAATGTAATGATAATAATAAGAGTTTCCATCCAATGTGGGTTGTGGAGATATCTAGTGTCCACTTGGAATCTACCTCTTATATTAACAAGTTGGGTGCATGATCAATAACATGACAATCCCCATGTCAACTTTGTGATACCTCTATTTGTCACCTTGGGACTCATAAAGGAACTACTGATGTCATTCTGCGGAAATTACTTGTCATTGCCACAAAATCACTGATTTTGAGAACAATCACTCATTTTATTTATGCAAGGTCTGACCAATCACATCTTGTTCTCTTTCACATGTGATCAATCATTTGTTTCCCTTGTGCAACAAGTGACCACCTCTCAAACTTGCTAGATTCGAGGAGTTGTGAGGAGATCAGACCACAATAGGCTGACCATGATGCATCACAAGCTCTAGAACTTGTCCCTGACCTATTGTTCATCAAGTTCCAAGATTTTAACCTAGCTCTAGAACCTCCTCCATCACTCAGTAAAACAAGGCCAAATAAAGGGGTATGAGAGCTCAATTCTTGATAGAATTATGCTACCAAAATATAACTAGATAAAGACTCCTCCCTTCAGAGTTCATTGCTAGTTCATCCACCCTTGAGAGAGGGGAAAACAAGGTCTCAAGATAACTTTACATTGATGTACTTTTCCTTTATAATTTATATAGATATATGGTTTTTCCCCTCCAATACGCATGATCTATGATTTCTTCATATGATACATTGGTAGATCTATCCTTTCTTAAGCAAGGTAGATTAGATCTGTTGATATATTATTTCCTTTTTATGCTTAAAATTCTTTGAGAAGGTTTTGATTATTGTCGTGTGTGTAAGTGACGAATTGCAAGAGTCAGGACTTGGAGCTAAATCACCAAAAAAAAGCAATAGGACAACGGTCAGAAAAAGATAAAATCTTTTCCTCTTCCTTTTTAGCATAATTAGAATGTATATACTTCACATCTAAAAGAAACCTATAATGTTCTATCCACAATTTTTTACTGATCTATCTTTATTACATCATTAAGAGGTCTAACCTATTTGTAGATCACTCTACAACAAACTTTCGTACCCATCAACATATAATGCAAATGCACTATGTCTAATTCAATGAAAAGTTCATTTCCACTATCATTATAACTAAAAACAACAATGGTTAAAACTAAAAATACAATGACCATTGTAAACTCTAATGAAGTTATTCCCTACAGCTGTTGTAGCTTGAGCACTTATTATTTCTTGAGATATTTAAGGGTTGTTAGTGCATTGCCATAGACAAAAGTTAAATTTCAATTTTTATTTTATTTAAATAATTATCCACCATTATTATAACATGCATGTGAATTTTGGGGCAAGAGGAGAATCAAAATCAGGACTAGTCCATAGTGATGGCGACAATGACCAACCTAGACTTCATTAATGTAGACTTAAATTTTGAAGCGAAAGAATAGGTGTCACATTTTCTACATACAATTTTATTTTAGGTTAAATATCAAAGAAATATATTCTTTGTTCTAAAAACTAAAACAATAGCAACTTTTTGACATAGAAATAATAAATGTAATTACTATCGGGTTATGTTTAAATCTTTTAAGATAGGTAATTATATAAAGACTATGAACAACTCTAATATAGTATTAACTATTCTAATGTAGTATTGAAGTTTATTATAGGTATATTATTCTAATGTTTGATGGTTATTGTGAAAGTATGTAATTTTTTGTAATAATAATAATAATANATATATATATATATATATATATATATATATATATATATATATATATATATATATATATATATATATATATATATATATAATTTTTTTTTATGTTTAAGGGGTGTATAATAGTTTATGATGGAGTGTATTTTTAAGGAATTTCGTTATGTGAAGTTATTAGTTTGAAATTATCGACTTATCTTGTGTGTTGCGTGAAAGATTATGTTGATATGTTTGTAGATTATAGTTGTGGCAGTGATGCAGATTATAGTAGTAGTAGACCATGTCATACCAATACGTACTTGACTAATTGTTGATTTCACCAATCACTAAAAAAAATTATAACTTCTTAAAAAAAACCATACATATATATTCATTTTAAAAGAAAAAAAATAATTTATTTTAAAAACTAAAACAAAATATTTTAAAATTTTTTTGACACAAAAATAATAAATATGATTACTATTGTATTGGGTTATGTTTAAATATTATTGTATTGGGTTATGTTTAAATATTTTAAGAGACAAAATTACATAAAGACTACGAACAACTCTAATATTATTGAAGTTTATCATAGGTAGACTATTCTAATGTTTGATGGTTAGTGTGAAAGCATTTTATTTCTTATTTAAAAAAAACGAAGCCATGCATACAAATTCATTTAGAATAAAATTTTTATAATTAAAAAATAAAAAACAATAAAAACCATGCATATACATTTCTACCTATTCTAATGTCTGAGGGTCACTGTGAAACCATGCATATACATTTCTACCTATTCCATTTCTACCTATTCTAATGTTTGAGGGACACTGTGAAACCATGCATATACATTTCTACCTATTCTAATGTGATGGTTGGTTAATGTGAAAGCATGTGATTTCTAATTTAAAAAAAAAAAAAGCCATGCATACAAATTCATTTAAAATAAAATTTCTATAATTAAAAAAAAAATGCATATACATTTATTTAAAGAGGAAAATTATATTTATTATTATTTGATGAATTTTATGTAAAATAAAACAAAAAATAAAAACCATGCATATATATTTATTTAAATAGGAAAATTATATTTATTATTATTTGATGAATTTTATGTAAAATAAAGAAAAAAAAAATTATTTGGTGAATTTTATGTAAAATATTTTTCATTATAAAAGAAAATTTGAATATTAGTTTTTTTAAAACATTTTTTTGTGATACATTATGTTATATAATAAAAAAAAATTTCACATTCAACTTCATAAGATCGATCCTCTCAATCAGTGCATTTGAATATAAATTTCAAACATCAATGCTGAGAAGATGTATATAGCAATTTGCTATTTTGCACCTATTAATTCTACTTTTTATAAGAAAAAACAATCTAGATAGAAATTGTCCATATAATACTTCAGAACAAGATATTTATAGTTTGAGAAATGAAGGTAATATCCTCCTACGAGGAGACTTTAATGCTAGAACTTCAACTAACCAAGTTATTCTTTTAAGCAATGATTCCAACCATAATCTTTTGTGGCTAGATGAGGACCTTGTTTTAGCTAATAGCTACAAAATAAGCTCTAAAGACCTAACTAAAAATTTGTTTGGTATTGAACTAGTCAAGCTCTGTAGTTCTCAAGACCTTATAATTTGCAATGGAGTAATGAAGTGGCCAAACTCTAACTAGATGACTTGTATTCATGTTCTAGGTAGTCGTGTTTTGGATTATGTGATATCTAATATCCCCGTTTTCAACCAAATAGTAACTTTTGACCTTTTAAATGACCATGAACCCGACTCTGATCATAGACCTCTAACCCTAACTCTAAACTTTTCCATGCACATGAGTGTCTTTGAAGACAATTATAATCATCAAAGGCAACTGTTTTTTGAAAAAAGTAAATTTGATCTTTTCTTAAACAATTTAAATAGTGAATTACATCTCCTAACTTATAAGGACAACATTGAAGACCTCTATCATAATTTTACAACTACCCTTTCCACTTCTATTAACAAGTTCTCTTTCAAGGTGTCTTGTAAAAAGAAGAATAGAATAGTAAACCCTTGGTATGACAAAGAATGTAAAATTGCTAGGAAAGCCATTAGGGATGCTTCTAATTAGTCCTTCAAACTCGATAAGATCAATATGTACAAATCCCTAATTAATAAGAAAAAAAGGTACTATATAAATAAAACACAAGAGCATCTTTTACACCTATCTAAGCTTGATACTAAGAATATCTCAAGGAAAATTCTAATTCACAATACTAAAGAAAATAATATGATTCCCTTAAGGGACTGGAATTCCTACCTTAAATTTGTTTACGAGTTCCCTAATGCCATGGAAACCATTCCTATTGTTCCTACAAAGGATGAAGTTTTTTCTTTGGATGACATAGAATTTGGAGTTAAGCGTCTTTCAAATGGAAAAGCTAAGGACATTGAAGGCCACCAAGATGAAATTTTTAAAATCAGAAGGCCTATCCTCATCTCTCACATACACAAGCTATTCAATTTAGCAGTCAAGTAGGGATTCCCTAAACCTTGGACACAAAGCTTCATTGTACCTATTTTTAAAAATGGGGATAGAAGATTTCCCTCTAATTATAGGACCATTATGATTAGCCCAATTTTATCCAAGCTATACATAATTCTTTTGGAAAAGAAGACTAGCCTTTGTCTAGAAAGTCATAGTAAAAGAGATAAATACTAGGCTGAGTTTAGGAGATATCATTCAACTATGAACCATATTGTTACCCTTAGGATCATTGCAGAGATGTTTTGCAATACTAAAACCAATCTTTTGAGTTGTTTTATTGACTTTATAAAAGATTTTGACACAATTCCCAGGAAAAACCTTTGAGATAGGTTGGAAGAGGTAAAAGTTCCTTTCGAGTTGAGGGATGTTGCTATTATATTGTATGAGAACGTTATTGGAAAGTTTAAGAACATTAAGGGCTGGTCGAAAGAAATTAATAGCAATATTGGAGTCAAGCAAGATTGTTCCTTGTCCCCTACCCATTTTGGCATATACATTGACATGTTAAAAGAGTGTTTGGAAGAAGTAGGTTGTTTCAGCCCAACTCTCACTGGTATAGTCATCGATATTCTTCTTTATGTTGATGATATTGTTCTTATGGCGAGGATTCCCCATGATATTGGAGAGAAACTAATAATCCTCAAGGATTTTTTCTCGAATATGAGTATGAATGTTAATACCGACAAAACAAAATTCATGATCATTCAATCCAATAAGATCACATATGATACTTTAGTATATGACAACAACAACTTGGAGGAAGTGACTTCATACAAATATATTGGAATTAGTATTCACCACAAGCTCAACTGGAATTATAACATTTAGAAAAGGATAAATGGAGGATGGAAATCTTATTATGGGCTTGAAAAATCGGTCGATTTTTGGCTATGGGATAATAAAAAAACTCCTCTTTGATACTATTGTTACTCCTATTATTCTATATGGATGCGGAGTTTGGAGATGCAATATCCGTCGAGAATCATGGAGAAATATAGAGAAAATCCAAAAGAATTTAATAACCTATAATCTCAAAATTAAAGGAAATACACCCTATCATATCCTCCTCTTAGAGGAAAGCCTTCCCCCCATTGAGAGAACTACTATGGCTAGATACCTAATGTATAAGAACATGTTAAACAACATGGAAGACAAGAGGCTTCCTAAAATTGATTCAAACTCCATCCATAACCACCTTTGACTCAAGCGGGGATGGCATAAAGAAGCCCAGTTTTGGCTAAGCCATTAGGGAATCATGGAAGAGACCATCTTGCAAAATAATGATACTATTAGAAATATTATTAAATCAAAGTTTAAGGAGAAAATGTGGTGTGATAAAGAGTTAGAGGAAAAAAAGAAATTAAGGTATTATAAGGAGGTAATCAACCATAATCTAGAAGATCAAAATGATCTCTCTGTTTTGACAAGTGTAAAGAAAAAAAAATAAACATTGCTAAAATAAGAAAAAATTCTCATGAGCTCCATAGTGAAACCGGGCGATAGCCAATTCCTAAAACGTCATGGGATGAAAGAGTGTGTCACCTTTGTGACACTAAGATGATTGAATATGAAAAGCACTTTCTCTTAGATTGTCCAACCTATACCCATATTAGATTTCATTTTCAAAATATTTGTTGCACTACTAGTCTTTCCAACATTTTAACTCAACAAAACTATGGTGATCTTGGAAAGCTTCTCTTAATGTTTTTCGAGCACATAAGCAAAATTTTAAAGAATTGCAAGTATTCACTTACCTTCTTAAGGTTCAATAGACTAATTCGGTCTTAGTGGACGTTAATCATCATAATCATCATCAATATCAATATTGATATTCATTTAAATGATGATGATGATTAACGTCCAATGAGACCAATTGGTCTATCGAACCTTAAGAAGGTAAAAGATTACTTCAATTTCTTTAAAATTGTATTTTGATTTCTTTATAATTGAAAATTCTTAACATATTGGTTTTAATATATCAATAAGGAATAACATCAAAGAAACAACAACATTAAATTCAATTTATTATATTAAACTATGTAAATATTTTGCATATCAATTATATATTATATTTATAATTATATTACAAGTTAAAGTTGTATATTATTGTTTTAAATTTTTTTAAAAGAGAAAAATTAAAAAATAAAGTTCAATTTTTTTTCTATATTGTTTATTTATTTTTTAAATATTTAAATTACTCTAAAAAAAAATGATTAAAAAACAAATTTCTCAAATTTTTATCATAAAATCCTTCATTTGATACAATATTTAAAAAAAAAAACTTGTAAAATGTATGGTGTATATTATAACTACTATTTAAGTGTTTTTTTAAATTAATATTATCGATTTATATTTATGAAACATGTATTGAAGTAAAGCTTAAAAATGTTAAAAAACAATATTTTAGTTTATATTTAAAATATATAGCATTAAAATAGTGTGGTGGGTTAGCTCTAGTGGTTGAGAGTTGTGAATTACAAGAAGGAGGTTACGTGGTCAAGTCCTTGAGTTGGCTGCCTCTGTAGATATTGGGACTCACTTGATGTCTTTTTTGGGTTAGGTTGCCAAAAATCAAATCAATTGGTTTACCTCTCGTACCATCCTCAAAATGAGGGGAAGTACATGGAGGGTTTCCTAGGATGTGTATTATATCGAAAAAAAAATATAGCATTAAAATGAATTAAAAATATATGATGAGATGAAGATCATAACTTTGAAAAAATAAATTAATGATAACATTATGATAATTTCTAAAAGTAAAATCCCTTATATATGGTGACATGGAAGAGTGATCTTGAGGTTGATAGATGTTTAGAGGTTTAGGTGATGTTTGAGTAGAACAAATATCATGAAGATACTAGGGATATGGTAGGGGAAGATGGAATCCATTATAGCTTTCCATCCATACACCAAGTTTGAGATCAATATTCATTGTAGAGCTCATTTTGGTACCTTTATAATCATGCATAAAACAAGTGTGGAAATGGAAGTGCTAATGGTGAATACATTGAGAGTTAAGACATGATATGAGGTCGATCTAGGAATTTACAATGACCTTCACCATGGGAATGAGGTATAGGTTGATATACTAAGAAAGACCATTTAATTTATAGCTAAGTTAGAGAGAAAAACTTTCTCTATTCAATTGGGCCTCTTGAAGTCGAAGTGGGCTCCTAGAATAGTGACCAAGACTCTCATCTAGTTGGTTTTGGGTTCTATGCTTTGGAGGACATTTGGGATACTCCATGAGTAGATAAAGATAGCAAGAAAAAGGTAAATAGAACACGGGAAGGAAATTATAGCAAGTATAGAGGCAATCCTAGGAAATTTTTAGGGACCTAACCTCCCTAACCCCTTACTTAGGTAGAATAATATATTTTCCATCTAATAAAGGCGAATATTAATAAGGCCTAGTAATAAGGAAGAATAAGTCAAATTTAATAAGATCTAATAGAAGCTTCCACTTCTAAAAGATTTCCTCTAGATTGTTCTTTTGGTAGATAGATTTAGTATAAATAAGAGTTGAGGGTATGACAAGCTTTGTATTGAAAATTAATGTAATAGAGCGCTGCTCTACTGGAGGTTTCCCCCTTGAAGAGGCAAGTGAACATTCTTTCCTATCAATAAAGGCATTATTTTGGTGTTGTGGTTTCATCTATTGTGTTGTTCCATGACTATTGTCTGCAATATTTTTGTTTTCAAATATTATAATAGATATGGTAACTTACAAGTGGTATCAGAGCACTTTACTTGGCAGAAAATTGTGGGTTATTTTTTAGGGTAGAGAAGTATTCCAATGTCTTAAAGCTACAGAAATTTGTTGTTGAATGCATAAATCTACAGTTGAGAAAGCATACATGCCGGAACTAAAAGTGGTACTTAAGCACACAATCTTAGCCACCCTTGTAACCTCTGTTGGTACCCCTTCGAGTGGTAGTGCATCATACAATAGTTGTATACGGATCGACCTATATATACTGAAGCCCTCCATAGATAAATCGATCAGCCTCTTGACTACTATAGTGCCATTGAGAAAAACACTCGGGAAGATACTCTCTAGTACCTAGGTAGTCGAGTAGTACGGCTAAGGGCATGGTCTATCCTCCTTAGTTGGTGGACTGAGATGTTGGGCCAAGTACTACTATTGGACCTCGCATGTATATTAGAGAGATATAGCACATGGTAAACCCTTGTCTATAGAAAACCTAAATACCCTAACCCTTGGGAAGGAAACATAAACAAAACAAACAAGATATATTATCGTGTAATTGTGTCTCCTGCATTCTGGTTACAAAATTCCTACACATTTATTCCTATTAATCATTTGGCCATTTCTTCACTGTAGTATTATTTAGATCAAAGTATTATTTGAGACCTATCCCATTGGATTACTCTCTTCTCCCTGATTGCATTCATGCCTATCATTTTTCAACATTTTTTTTTCCTGTGCACTTGATCCCTTCCCGACACCCCTATTGGGAATCTATCCCATTGAATTCCTCTCTTTGCAATGATCATAGTGGTACCAATCACCAATAACCCATTATTTGTGTGATCCCACTTTTCTCCCTGTCTCATTCCCATGGCCCACACTAGCTGCCAATATTGGGGACATCGTCTCATCACCTTGGACAAAGCTCATGACCAAACCTGGATTGATATCTCTTCCATTATGTCTAGTATTGGTAACCTCAACTCTTGACTTTATTCGTTCGAATCACTTCCCACATCCATCAATCAATTTACTGCCACCTGTCAGTAATACCAAAACACAGTGAACACTTTGACCACCTTTTTTAATCCCAACCCAGATACTTTCTCTTCATCCACACCTTATAACCCTGAAGGTCCTGAATCCTCCTAGTCACCTCTTTTAGTCCCCACCACTTTCTGAGGGACTTGAATCCCCGTTGCGTGGAGGTGAAAATTTTTGATGGATTGGATCCCACTAGCTGGGTAACTCAAATGTATTTCTCTTTGTACGAAATTACTGATGAGTTGAACAAACTAAGGTACCATGTTCTTCATCTAGATATGGAACATTGACAATGGTAGAAATGGAGAAAAAATGTTCGCCAAGGGTATGTGGCTTGGAAAAAATTTGTTGCAGAACTTTATGAATGTTTTCACACCGACACAAACCATTTAGGCCATTTCACAAAGTTGAAATAATCTGGAACATTGGAAGAATTTATAACTTCTTTTCAGTGATTGGCTTTCTTCACAGAGGGCATGTCTGATGATTTTTCTAAGAATTATTTAGCAGTGGCCTGAAGGATGAGATCCTTCATTACTCACCCTAAACCAGTCATTCCCACTCCTCCTTCCACTCCACTAAAGATCTAGAAATTGACCTGAGAATAAATGGATGAACGAAAACTCAAGGGCCTTTGTTATAATTGTGATGACAAATATTCTTCTGGGCACAAGTGTAAGGAACAAAATATTTTTATGGACATCTCTGATGGTGTTTTTGAAGAGGATGTCGAGGCTCCCCCTGTGGATAAGTCACCTAAACCCATGGACATGACTCAACCTTCCAACCCTCTCGAAGTTGAAACGATCATTTCCCTGAATGCTCTCACTATATTCTCTACTCCCCAAACCCTCAAGTTCATTGGTTACATTAAGCATCGAAAGGTCATCATCCTCTTTGACAATGGAAGGACCCATAATTTTATTCATTGTCGAATTGACCAAGAAATCAATTGCTATATCCTAGCAGGCAACAACTTTCAAATCATGATTACCAATGGAAGGTCCAAGAAATGTGGGGGGCATTGTGAAAATATGTGTCTCCAAATTGATCAATATCACATGAAATCTCATATGTTTTCTATTGACATGGGTGGCTATGACATTGTGTTGGGTGTCGAATGGCTAAGGAGTCTAGGCCCCATTATGATGGATTTTAAGGAATTAACCATGTAATTCAACCAAGAGGGCCAATAGTATAAGTTCCAAGTCATAATAGCAGGTTCCCATGAAATCATCAGTTGCCATCACATGGAAAATCTCTTCAAAAAGGGTCATTCATGAATTATTTCATGACTCGATTCCATTCATGTCATTGAGACACCCTCTGTGCCTCCTAACCTCGAATCCATACTATCCAAACACCAAGATATTTTTTCCACTGCCCAGGGACTTCCTCCTTCCTGTGGTGTGCATGATCATTCCATTCCCCTAGTCCCTGAAAACCTTCCTCCCATTGTTCGTCCTTATCTTCATCCCTTTGCACAAAAAAATGAAATTGAGAAAATTGTTCAAGAATTGCTTGCCTCATGCGTTATCCTTCCTAGTACTATCCCCTATTTTTCTTCCGTGGTCATGGTACTTAATAAAGAAGGATCTTGGTGCATGTGTCCTGAATTTTGTGCCCTTAATAAACTCACCATCAAAGAAAAATTTCCCATTCCTGTCATTGATGATCTCTTGAATGAATTAAGTGGTGCCGAGTTCTTTACTAAAATTTGTTGGGTATGTATTATATTATTTTCATGAGTAGTAGTGTTGTGTCAGGTGCGTAGGGGGGTGAATGCCCCCTTGCACGGGGGTTCGATGGCAGCGCCCTCGAGAATTTTATTTTTGGCTTAGAAAACGTGTCACATATTTCTTCCTCAAAAAATGTGTCACATATTTAGGTGGTTTTTCGACACATGGTTTCTTTGCTGATGGTTTTCTATTTATGGTTAAGGAATTAGGGTTGTTGACTAATCCAGGTCATTGGGTTAGGGTTTTGGATGCCGTTGGCTCCTATATGTATATTGTATTGTAAACAATGTAACATGAATGAATACAGAATATGTTGGTTTTTCCGATTTGGGTTTCCAGGGGAAAAATCTCTATGTAATGTTTGTATCTGCCATTGCATATTTTCTATTCTTTTACTGAATATCTATTTGCAATAGATATTGTACAAGGTTGGCATCAAATATTTTTTGGCTTCAGGGGGACGCCTTTGTCATCAAGGGTTTGGTTCAGGACTGTGATAAGCCTTGTTACAGTGGGATATCTGTGGTATTGATTTTTCAAGTGAAAAGAAATGGCAAGCAATTCGAAGATGGAGATCAATAAATTTAATGGGAAAATTTTTGAGTTGTGGAAGCTTAAGATGGAAGATCTATTGGTGGAAAAAGATTAGTGGATCGTGGTAGATCTAGGTACTGCACCTACAAGAAATTCAACAGATGACTGGAAAAGTTAGATCAGAAGGCAAAGAGCACAATCTGACTGTGTCTCTCCGATTCAGTATTACTAAATGTGTTAGAGGAAGCTACAGCCAAGGATTTATGGGAAAAGTTGGGGAAGTTGTATCAGTCTAAGTCCCTAGTAAATAAATTATTCCTGAGAAAGAAGCTGTATAAATTGAGTATGAGAGATGGAGACTCGGTGGAAGAGCATTTGAACGCCTTCAATACTGTGGTAAGTTAGTTAGTATATGTTGAGATTAAAATTTCAGATGAAGATAAATGTAATAGTTTATTGTGTTCTTTACCAGACTCGTGGGATAATCTTGTTGTGGCCATAGGTAGTAATACAACTGCCTTGAAGTTTGATGAAGTGTTCTCATCCTTGTTGTCAGAGGAGATGAGACGGAAGAATATGGAAGGA
Source organism: Picea engelmannii (assembly GCA_009831015.1). Lineage (NCBI taxonomy): Eukaryota > Viridiplantae > Streptophyta > Pinopsida > Pinales > Pinaceae > Picea > Picea engelmannii. The sequence continues at coordinate 369,146 of ML777883.1, forward strand.
CATAGCACAGAGACATTATTTGCAAGAGGATGATCCCATGGAAGAAATAGATCTAAATTCTCAAGTAGGAGATCTAAGTGTAAGGGTAGATCTAAATCTCTCGGAAAGTTTGAAAGGGTATGTTGGAGATGTGGAAAAGAAGGGCACTACAAGAAGCAGTGTAGATCCAAAGTTGAGAAAAATAAGGGATCTGAAGAATCTCCTTCTACAAAAGAAAAGACCTCCAATAAAGAAGGAGGGGATGCGCACTTGGCTTCTTCAAGCACACATGCAGATCATGAGGCATGGTTGGTTGACTCTAGTGCATCCTTTCATATGACTCCCCATAGGGAGTGGTTCTGTGAATATGAAAGGTATGATGGAGGTAATGTTTTCTTAGGTGATGATTCGACAACCAGAATCATAGCACAAGGAAAAGTCAAATTGAGGCTCATAGATGGAAGGATTAGAACACTGCCTAGTGTTCTTCACATCCCAGGTTTGGCCAAAAATTGAATTATGTAAGAAAAATGGACGATGCAGGGGTAAAAACAATATTTGAAAAGGAAACCTGTAGGATGGTTCGAGAAGCAATGGTGTTGCTGAAGGGAGTTCGGTTTGGAACTCTGTATAAGCTGCAAGGAAGAACTATTAGTGATGGGTGTAATAGTTCCATTGTTCCTGATATTGGAGTTGAAGAAGAAATAATTCTTATAGTCTCTAGAGAAAAGGTTATGTTGTGGCATCAAAGACTGGGGCATATCGGAGAGAAGGGTCTTCGACTACTACACGGTAAAGGTATGGTTGAAGGTATGTCTAACTGCTCTTTAGATTTTGATTTCTATGAACATTGTCTATATGGGAAGCATAATTGGGTAAGGTTTCCCTCTGGTGCAACGAGGGAAGAAGGAATTTTACATCTAGTTCACATTGATGTTTTTGGACATGTGTCAGTCCCATCATTGTAAATTCTGTGTACTATATCTAATTTATAGATGATTTCTCAAGGAATACTTGGATATATTTCCTCAAGAAGAAATTCGAAGTCTTTGATAGGTTTAAAGAGTTTAAGGATATTGTTGAGAATCAAACAGAGAAAATAATTAAAGTGATGAGGACGGATAATGGCAGAGAGTTCTATGGGAATGAATTTGAAGAATTCTGTAATAAGTACATTATAGCAAGGCATAAGACTACTCCATATACACCTTAGTAGAATGGAGTTGCAAAAAGGATGAACAAGACCCTGATGGAAAAAGTAAGGTGCATGCTCAGTGGTGCCGGGTTAGGGCAAGAATTCTAGGCAGAGGCAGTGGGTATTGCATGTTACCTGGTCAATAGATCACCCTCATCAGTGTTGGATGATAATACTCCATAAGAGGTATGGACTGGTAAGGAACCTTCTCTCACACATCTCAAGGTATTTGGCTATGATGCATATGTTCATGTTCCAAAGGAAAACATGAGTAAGCTAGATAAGAAGGCCAAACAGTGTATCTTTATTGGATATAAAGATGGTCTCAAAGGTTATAAGCTTTGGAACCCAAAAACTAAGAAGGTAGTGTATAGCCGAGATGTGGTATTTAAAGAAATGAAGGATTTTGTTAAACAGGAAGTCCTACCAAGTATGGAAGAACCAGAGAAAATAGAGTTTGAATTAAAAGATGATGAGTCAGACTCTACAAAAGAACATGAATCAGAAAAAGAAGATCCTCATACTCCATTATTGAGGAGATCGGTTCGAGAAAGAAGGCTATTGGAAAGGTATACTCCATTTGATTTCCATTCAAATTTTTCTTTGTATATTATTGATGATGATCCCAAAACTGTCAGGGAAGAAGTGGATTCAGAGGATGCAAATCTATGGAAAAGGGCCATGGACAAAGAAATGGAATCTTTGTATAAGAATGAGGCTTGGGATCTAGTGGAGTTGTCGATTGGAAGAAATCCCATTAGCAGAAAATGGGTATTTAAAAACAAGTTGAATGCATAAGGAAAAGTGGAGAAATACAAATATCGGTTAGTAGCAAAGGGTTATTCCTAGGTTGAGGGAATTGATTTTGGTGAGATATTTTCTCCTATTGCCAAGTTAACCTCTATAATATTTACGTTATCTGTTGCTGTAGCATTTTATTTTGAAATATAACAAATGGATGTGAAGACAACATTCCTACATGGAGAACTGGAAGAAGAAATCTATATGAAGCAACTAGAGGGTTATGTTGTGAAGGGAAAGAAGGAGTTGGTATGAAAGCTAAAAAATTCCCTGTATGGTTTAAAAAAATCACCAAGGATGTGGTATCAAAAATTTGATACTGTTATGTTGGGACTTGTCTTCACAAGAAACAAAGAGGATCACTATGTGTATTTTAAATTAATTGGTGATCATTTGATTTATTTGGTCTTGTATGTGGATGACATGTTGCTGATAGGAAACAACAAGGAGATTATCTAGGATGTGAAAACTCAGTTGTCCTCTAAATTTGACATGAAGGATATCGGTGCTTCGAATTTCATTTTGGGCATGGAAATTAAAAGAGATTGGAAAAGGAGGAAACTCTGGTTAAAACAGAGAAAATATGTCGAGACAATATTGCAGAGGTTTAATATGCAGGAATGTAAACCGGTCAAGGTTCCTATTCGTATTGGTGTAAAGTTATCTGTGGATCAGTGTCCCAAGACACATGAAGAAGAGGAGGACATGTCTCGTATTCCATATGCGAGTGCAGTTGGTAGTTTCATGTATGAAATGGTCTGTAATAGACTGTACATTGCACATGCAGTGGGAGTTTTGAGCAGGTATATGTCAAAACCAGGGAAGGAGCATTGAAAAACAGTAAAAAGGGTTTTCAGGTATTTGTGTGGCACTACTAGCTATGGGTTGTGCTACGAAGGAAGACCGAGATTGGACATATTGGTGGATATATAGGTCTTTGTGGATGCATACTGGGTTGGAGATCTGGATCATAGGAGATCTACAAGTGGGTATGTGTTTAACCTATTTGGAGGAGCAATAAGTTGGATGAACAAAAGACAAGCTATAGTGGCACTTTCAACTATAGAAGTTGAATACATCGCAGCCACTCATGCAAGTAAGGAAGCAATATGGTTACAAAGATTGTGTTCAGGTATTGGGTTGGTACAACAAGCTGTAAGGATAGATTGTGACAGTTAGAGTGCAATATTTTTGGCGAATAACCCAGTTCATCATTCAAAGACAAAGCATATTGATATTCAATATCACTTTGTGAGAAACATGGTTGAAGAAAAGAAAGTATTGTTGATGAAGGTGGACACTTTGAAGAATGTTGCAGATTCATTAACAAAATCTATGAGCACTGAGAAGCTCTCTTGGTGTAGAGGATCCATGGTCATTGTTGCCATGGATTATTGATTATGTAACCCTGTAACCCCCTATATGCAAAGAAAACAACAAGTGGGAGAATGTTGGGTATGTGTTGTATTCTTTTCACAAGTAGTAGTGTCTGAGGATTGTGTCGAGGTTCGGGGGCAGTGCCCCCAAGAATTTTTTTCCTTGAAAAACGTGTCACATATTTTTGCCTCAGAAAACATGTCACATATTTAGGTGTTTTTTCAGCACATGGTTTCTTTTCTGATGGTTTTCTATTTCCAGTTAAGGAATTAGGGTTGTTGACTAATCCAAGCCATTGGGCTAGGGTTTTGGATGCCGCTGGATCCTATATGTATATTGTATTGTAAACAATGTAGAATGAATGAATAGAATATAGAATATGCTGGTTTTCCTGATTTGGGTTTCCAGGGGAAAAATCTTTGTGTAATGTTTGTATTTGCCATTGTATATTTTCTGTTCTTTTACTGAATATATGTTTACAGTAGATATTGTACAAGGTTAAAATCTACAAACTTGATCTTCTTTATTGTATGAAAGAGGTCGACATCCCTAAGACTGCATTTCACACTCATGAGGGCCACTGTGAGTTCCTGGTCTTCTTGGTCATGCCCTTTGTCTTGTGTAATGCCCCCTCTACTTTCCAAAGCCTCATGAATCATGTCTTCTGTCATTTTATCTTAGTTTCCTTTGATGATATTATCGTCTATAGTAAAACCTAGACAACCCATCTTACTCATGTGGATCGAGTTCTTCATCTACTCTCTCAGCACTAACGTTTCCTCAAACAATCTAAATGTGGTTTTGGAGCCTCAAAAGTCGAGTACTTGGGTAATATTGTTGTCAAGGCAGGTGTTAGGGTGGATCCTAACAAGATTGACGCTATATAGGATTGGCCTCAATCGAAGAATCTCAAAATCTTGCGTTCTTTTATAGGATTAACAAGACATTATCGCAAGTTTGTTAAGAATTATGGAAAGATTGTGACGCCTCTCGCTGCTCTCCTTAAAAATAATTATTTCACTTGGACTCTCGTAGTTGATCAATCTACTCTCTTAGCACTAATGTTTCCTCAAACAAGCTAAATGTGCTTTTGGAGCCTCGAAAGTCGAGTACCTGGGTCATATTGTTGGTAAGGAAGGTGTTAGGGTGGATCCTAAGAAGATTAAAGCTATATATGATTGTTCTCGCCCTAAGAATATCAAAAGCTTGCATGATTTTCTAGGATTAACAGGATATTATCATAAGTTTGTTAGTAATTATGGAAAGATTGTGACGCCTCTCGTTGCTCTCCTTAAAAATATTTTTTTCACTTGGACTCCCACAATTGATCGGGCCTTTCAAGCCTTGAAAGAGGCTATGTGCACCAGTCATGTTCTGGCCTTTTTCGAATTCACAAAGACCTTTGTCCTGGAATGTGATGCTTCCGGGAGAGGAATTGGAGCAATCCTTATGCAAGATGGTCGACCTTTGGCCTTTACCAATAAACAACTATCTGAGCAACAATTGAGCCAATGAGTCTATGACAAGGAAATGGTGGCTATTATGCATGTAGTGGACCTCTAGCGCCCTTATCTATTATGGAAACTCTTCCCAATTAAGAGAGATGATCAGAGCCTCAAGTATTTTCTGGTGCAACGTCCTTCATCTCTGGAGCAACAAAAATGGGTGACTAAGCTATTTGGATATGATTATGAGATCATTTACAAGAAAGGAAAACACAATGTTGTTGCCGACACTCTTTCAATAAAATATGAAGATGAAGGGTTTGTTTTTCCCTGTCCTTCATTGTACCATATTGGCTCCAAGCTATTCACCAGGAATGGCTACAAGATCCCAAAATTTCGTGTCTGATCCAACAATTGCAAGCCAATTCTTCAATATCTCTAGGGTAATCATGGCACAATGATGATATTCACTACAAAGGCCATATGTATTTAAGTAAATAGTCACAACTTGAATCCAAAATGCTTTACGAGCTTCATGCTGCACCCACAACTGGGCACTCAGGGTTTACCAAAACCTATGACTGGGTCAAATGTTCCTTTTTTCTAGGATGGTATGAAAGATGACATTCTCACTTTTGTGGAAGAATGCGATATTTGTCAATGAAACAAGGGATAAAAAGTCAAAGCTCCTAGAAAAATACAACTGCTTCCAATTACACCCGCTATTTGGAGGGATATCTCTATGGATTTCATTGTTGGATTACCTAAATCGGACAATAATTCAATCATCATGGTGGTAGTTGATCGACTTTCCAAGTATGCTCATTTCTATTCTCTTTAAGACCCATTTACCACCTCCACTGTGGCTCAACTTTTCATGGATCATGTCTTCAAGCTTCATGGCATGCCTCATTCTGTTATTTATGATCAAGATCCCACTTTTGACAACAATTTTTGACAATAACTATTTAGGCTACATCGCACCAAATTGCATCTCAACACCACCTATCATCCCCAGAATGATGGTCAAATGAAGTTTTCAACAAGTGTTTGGAAACACATTTGAGGTGTTTTGCATCTGAAAGACAAAATCAATGGGTTCAATGGTTACCACTAGCAGAATGGTGGTACAACACTTCTTACCATACAACTACTCACACGACTCTTTTTGAAACAATATGTGGACAAAATCCACCTTCAGTTCTCTCATACATTCTCAGTGTCTCGAAGGTTCAGGTGGTTGACCAAACCCTTATAGTTCATGAGGCTATTCTCTATACCCTCAAAGAAAAAAAATTCATGGCTCATAATCGCATGAAACAACAAGCATATCAAATTCACTTTGAATGTCAATTTGTTGAAGGAGACCATGTGTTTCTTAGACTGCAACCTTATAAGCAGACTTCACTCAAGGCCGAACATTGTTAGAAATTGATGCCCAAATTTTATGGTCCTTATACAGTTCTCAAGCACGTGGGATAGGTTGCCTATCAGTTAGCTTTGCCAAGTCATTATAAGATCCATCCTGTTTTTCATGTCTCCTTCTTAAAGAAGGTGATTGGAACTAAGTGCCAAACTCAAACCAACTTTCTTGAGTTTGATGAAGAAGGCTCCATTTGGTTGTAGCCACAAGAAGTATTGGACCAACATGAGTGTCATCTTTGTCAGTGCACCATCAAGGAAGTGTTAGTATAGTGGAAAGATACAAGTCTAGTATATGCCACATGGGAGCCAACTACCATTCTGCAAAAAATTCCTCATCTCAAGCCTTAAGGACAATGCTACTTTTTAAGGAGGGGNGGGGGGGGGGGTCCATGTTAGGGACCTAACCTCCCTAACCCCTCACTTAGGTAGAATAATATGTTTTACATGTAATAAAGGCCAATATTAATAAGGCCTATTAATAAAGAAGAATAAGTCAAATGTAAGAAGACCTAATAGAAGCTTCCACTTCTAGAAGATATTACTTTAGATTGTTCTTTTGGTAGAGATATTTAGTTTAAATAGGAGTCAAGGGTATGAGAAGTTTTGTATTGAGAATTATTGTAATAGAGCGATGCTCTTGTAGAGGTTTCCCCCTCGAAGAGGCAAGTGAACATTGTTTCCTATCAATAAAGGTATTATTTTGGTTCCATCGTTTCATTTATTGTGTTGTTCCAATGTTATTCTTTGCAGTATTTATGTTTTCAACTATTATAATAGATCTGGTACCTTACATAAATGTAGAGAAGAGTTGGTGGAAAATGAGGTAGTAGTATCCTTCCATAGCATATTTTTTGACGAAATCAAAAGGAGTGTGGAGATAATTGAGGATAGGGTGATAGAACAAAAATGAATAACCTCTAGTGCATAGGTTGATGAGGGGGTTTTTTTATTGGATTTTGAACATTAGTTTTTTGAGAAGCAGGGAAACCAAATTATTGAAATTGGTAGAAACCTACTGGCATATGAAGACCTTCATAGCCATGATAGTGGACATAGGAGGTGCTCAATAAAATGAAGTCTTCAACAAGTGCAACAAGATTGAAGGGAAATTGGACCATATAAATAAAAAAATATGACAATCTAATCCATAAGATTTGAGGGTCAGAAACAATAAGTGAGGAACTAGAAAAGGAATAATAACCTATGAAGATGAAAGAAGAGGAGCTAGAAAATGTGGATGCAATTCAATCTAATGTAGTTGCAAAGACCAATTCAAAGGAGGAATTACCTCTAACCTTCATAAATGTTTCAACTCAGACTCAGATGAGTAGCATTTTCCATTTTAGGTTTGTGTTTTTTCATAGGTTGTTTTCTTTTGATATATATATACAATCATGTGAGATATAAAAAAAAATTCTTAGACTTAGGAAATAAGTAATATAAGATCATCTTATTTACAATACTACATGGATCCTCTAAACAACATTAGTCTGTCTATTTTGAAAAATTTGATGCTATGTTTTCATGGAGAATAGGATACTTATGTTTCTCTTTGTAACTCTTTTGTAAAATATTAATAAATCTTAGTGTAACATCTCCACTATAATCCCTAGTTTAATTAATGTATAATGTAGATATTAATATGGATATGGCCAAGCGATGCAATATGTGAATTGTATTTTTATATTTTTAATTAATAAAATGTGATGCCAGTTATTGAGGAATATGGACAGAAATGGGGGATGAGTTTTCCACAAGAGAAGACATTGTCTAACAGGGGTTGAAGGGGTAAATTAATTATGGGTATTACATCAACCCAATTCCTTGAATTTTATTATCATTGAGGATAACTTCGATTTTTTTGTTTTAGTGTATGAGAGCCCAATCATTAAACTCATGTAAGAGGGTCGGTGTGAGAGTCACATCTTGTAGTTATTGGAAGGATGGGGGATGTAGTACAATCAACATTAGGTATAGTGAGCAGTCAATTGTCTTGGGAAAATAGAGGAAATTGGTATGGAGAAAATAAGTAGTTTTTCACATTAAATTTTTCATGAAAAACAAGCAGAGACCATAAAAAAGGAGCACTAGAGTTAGACCAATAAGGATGGGTGAATTCTAGAGAATGCTAGAGATTTTTTGGAGTGTTCTGGAGATGAAGATTAAAGAGCTAGGTTGTCAGGCCTGAAGACTCCTATGTGAGTTTGACTATAACAACAAGTGTTGGTATTGTTTTCTTGGTAGTTTTCCTCACAAGGAGTTCTCTTGAGTTTCCGGTAGAGATATTCTTGGTTACCTGTGCCAGAGTGAACCTAGTAAACAAATGTGACTCCCGATGGAATGAGAGAAATGAAGGGGAGTATTCCTTGGGTTGGGTAGGTCAAGAGGAAGAGAGCTATAGGAAATTCATGATAGTTGTAGGAGAGTACCAATGGGTTGTGGGGTTTTGAGATGTGAGAGGATTATGAGAGGCACCCTTCTCTTGTGGATTCCTATACCTAACCTGGGGGTGACTTGTTGTTGATATTTGGAATGTTATTGAGTGTATGGTTTGGTGGAACACCCTTCCCAAGAAACTAGTTTCACAAATGTTTTAAAATATAAGTGTTTATCAATTTTCTGAGTTTTCTTATGAGTTTTATGACTATGTTTTTACCCTATACATGAGAATGATTTTTATGTGTTGTTGTGGATGATTGTTTGGCTGCATTATGTTCATTCAGAATGTTTTATATGCATTTAATTATGGGTATCATAATCTAGTTAAGTAAGTGTTTAATTCGTATCTGGTAAGCTACAAGAATTTAATAACAGAGGAAATTTCAAATTTATGTGTATTTTTCCGCAAATATTGTTCCTCAGTTAAGTTGGGGAACATTACACTTATCTAAATCACAACAAAAATATTAAAACAATTGATGATACTTTATAATTAAGAAGATTCAAAATATCAAAAAACAACCTTGAAATAAAGGGGTGTGACCAATAGCATCATTTTTTGAAATGAGTGTAAAATAAACCACAAAATGTGATCTCTAAAAAAATGAGAGCCCTAGAAAGTTATCATCAAGTTGGTAACTACCCAAATAGATATTAGAGAAAATATTCTTGTTGTCACAAGAAACATAAAATCATTATAAATTGAAAACACAAATAAAATTTAAATAAGAAAACAAAAGTTTTGATGTACTCTCCATAATAGTCTTCCATTCTCTTCTCTATTTTATTCTCTTAAAAAAAGATCATTTAATAGTTAAAAATGCCACACACACACATATAATAATAATAATAATAATAATAATAACAAATTTACACCAATTCATTTTTAAAATGAAGATATCTAAAGAGTGAAAATAAGTTTAATATCAAAAGAAAAAAACTAGAACCTTAAGTCATAGTTTAAGGATAACATATAATCCCACCACAATAATCAAATAATTAAGTGAAATATTTAATTCAAGATATTTCATAATTTAGGTAGTTGGGTCATCACTTTCCATAACATTGAGCATTTCTTTTTGTCACATGGGCTTAGCTCGAATGGTTGGGAAACATGCTTGTTGTCCTCTTCACTTGGGTTCAATTTTCATAGAGTGACATGCAGGCTTGTTGTGATAAGGCTACAAGGGTAGATGCCCCCAAGTGGGATGCCTCGACTCTTTCTAAGTCACAAGTTATTGGTGTATGTGGCTTGCAGATTGTTGAATATACTCTTAGGTTATGTAGCCAATAAGTTTGATCCGAAATCTAAACCAAATCACTCTAATAAGTTATAAATTTCCCATATATATATATATATATATATATATATATTCTTACTCCATTAAATACATATATAAACATGATTCGCCAAAATAAATCATCATATATGGATTTAACCATGATTAAGCATGAACAAATGTTCACATAATATATAATGATGTTTCCTATACATTTTTTTTTTCCACAAAAAATTGCTCATTATATTAATATATAATCTGTTCTCTTGAAAAGTATACAAATCTTTCTCAACGCAGTTCAAGTCCATAGACCATGCTATAAAAAACATATTCTACCACTGACCCAACAGAACAAAAAAAAAACAGAGATGAAATACAACACGTAGGCTGCAAAAAGAGATTAAAAAAAACCCTAGAAGTTGCTTGCCCCCAAAGGACCTTAAAGTTTTAAACAAACACCACATGCCCCAAAGGACCTCAAAGTGTTTCCCAAAAACAAAGTGTAATGACCCCACGGTTACGACTACAAGCGAATAAGATTTGTTTTTTTGTTTGAAAGGCCAGAGGTGACGACAACAAAAGTTAACCACACACTGACAACGAATGCAAGCACATAGTCCAGGAAACAAGATACTACGACTCCATACACTAGCATAAGAGAATCTAGGTGAACATGCGTAACACCACAGAGGGAAACGACTACCCGCCCAAAACCAAGATGACCACACCTACAAGATAAGGGACAACATCCACAATAGGAAGCTTAGGCTCTGAGCTGTTATCATTTTCCCCTATCCAATAGGGCATGCCATGATCCCCTCATTGGGAATCATGTCATCCCAAGGTGACAGGTGTGACGATAACCCTCATGCAACATAACCTATCTGGAACAAGGACTCAAGATAAACTCAACGCGCTAGGGCTGAAATAACTGACAAAAATACTACACCCACACCCCAAGCAACTGGTCGACAAGGCACAGGAAGACGTCCTTCTAAAATAAAGAGCGTAACTATTATACAACTTCACCAATAACCCAAAAAATAACTGTTAAGCAAGAAGTCTAAGTGCGAAGGAGTGAACTGTTACCATGCTACTGTGGTCATAATAGTTTATCAAGGTGAACTAAGTTAGGTACTTAACAAGGTCAAATATCCCGATCAATAAATTGTACCCCACCCATTAAAGTAAGTGAACTGCTGATCTATGTTGTTGATAAAATACTCGATTTTGCTGTTTAAAATAACAAGTCTAAAGTAAATCAATATACACAATCTAAATTAACAATTTAACAAATATATATAACAATGATACCAATATCAATATAACGCTATTATTCAAACACTATTAACAATATTATTTTACAACGCACTATCTAACAGTATTAGCAACATTAATGTAAAACACGTTGACTATTAAACTTGTTGTCCAATTATAAGTCTAACAATAAAGATAGATAATAAAGATTTTAAGGCTAAGGGTGTAAAAGATGATATTGTTGTCTAAAAATAGATATCGCTTCCTGTGTTATGGCAATCCATAAAGAGATCTTTGTACCCTGCATTAAATACATAAAATTTAGCGGTCCAAGCATATCCATTAAATACATGCAGAATGGCTTGTCAACTAAATCACTGTCATACACTATGCCGGGTTTACCATTCGAAGTTAGTTGATTTTGACATCAAGTTCACAATGATTCAACCATTAAAATTTATGAGTTTACCATCCGAATTTTTGTTGAGTTAACATCCGAATTTCTGAGTTTATCCATCCAAATAAGAATTTTAGAAGCATTTTCCCCTTCATGAGTGGTGAATATATTGATTAAGTGTTACCATCCGCCTGGTTACATAACACACAACCTTTAACATAAATTATGAGGTGAATAGTCCAACCATAAAATGTTTAACAACTAGTTCTTCAAAAACCAACATAATTTAATAAGTCCTCTAAAACCAATGCAAACATTCCAATCTTACTGTTGTTTAAGAAAGCGCTATAATTAAATTATGAGCAATACTTCCACAGTGGAAACTTCAATAACACAGTAAGAATTCATCCTAGATATAATTCATGCTTTAAATAAAAAATTTCTGAGTTTTACCTGAGTTAACATCCAGTTCGTTGCAGTTTATCAATTAAAAATTGCTAAGTTTTAATAGGAGAATAGCTATGGGTTATATCAAGAAAATCGCAAACAAACAAGGGGAAAACCATAGTCAAAGAAGTCAAAAATGTGGTCTGAGAGTGTAATAACTAACAGTAACTCACCACGTAAATTTGCCAGTGAATTTCATTAAAGTTGTAGAGAGGAGTCATTGTCCCAAAGGGATTCAAATCGCAGTTCCCCAACCAGAAAATCTACGCATGAATGAGGGTTCAATCACAGTAAAATCAAGGGTAAGGTCATGCCTATCAAGGTAGGTTGTCGTAACATCTACAGGTTAAAAAAAAACTGTCAAGCATAGCAGTCCCGACGAATATGATAATGCTCTATAAAACTAAAAGTGTATAACCAGGTCATTACTGTCTGAAAATGATAACTTGCTATCCCAACAACCCATAAAATAATGTCAATGCAGAGTAAGGAAAACACATGACAACCCATTTCTTTTCTATTCAACACACATCAATTTCGTCTGTGAAATGTATATATTGGAAGAGGGATATTTGCAGGCCAGAAGTATGGAAAACGTAGGGACAATCACATTTAATTATATATCAATGAGGCAGAGGGTAAACCATAGGTTAGAAGTAATGAAGTGCAGAGGACGAATGCTACATAGCTTTAAATGGCATACCGGAAGTATATAAATAAATAAAACACACAGTAAATTCGTTAGGGATTTGTAACAACGCAGACTTAAATTTGCCAGGAAATGCATCAAAACACAAGATCAACGTAGAGGATCATAAGAAGTTCATTGATGGAAAGGATAAAAATGACAGAGGTGATCAATCGCAGCAAGGTGCAATACCACCAGTCAACCAAGAAAAATCAGAAGGGGTAGACGACTGGCAGGAACATCCTTTGCTCATCATCCATGCACGGGAAAGCAGGGCATTGAGATCGATAGGTCTATTAATGTCGAAGCGATGACCGTAGATTGGGCTCCTGGTCAACTGCTCGGGCATGGACTGATGGGCTAGGGACGAAGGCAAAAATAAACTGCAATCATCACAATCAATCAACCACAGGATGATCAAGACATGCACGGATTGAAGGCCATGGGAAATCAACATCGAGCTAAAGGCTATGGGGGAAATTTCAGTCATCCACTAGAATGTTAATACAATCATTTTCTTTTCCCAATTAAACATATAGAACTAAAAGCATAATTCATACTAACAATCTACCATGTAGAAATGAGGAAGCGTACTGTTGCCCAATCACTCGCTCTGAGTTGATGTCCCACGTGCTTCGGGCAACTCCCACTTTCCGATCGATGAGACCTCATCGGTACTTCCCAACCAATGCTAGGGGTACTCTTCTTCCCCCTTAGCCCCCCGAGCTGCAAAGGGGCCACACACACTAACCAGAGAATCAACTAGCTCCCAGCTCGCCTCGGAAGGCCGAGCTATCATTCCTCACTGAGTTGGGTATCCCAAGTCCCACAAGCTAAGTTAGTCAAGTATATATTTCTGCAGCATAACATTATGCAAATAGAAGAGTTCCATCATCATTTTCCTCCCTCCATTATATAGTGTTTCAAAGTCCCTTACTTTCCCAAAATCCCATTTTATTTAATGTTTAATAAATTAATTCATAAAAATCATCCCCGTACATGTGTCACCCATCCCCTTCATTCCTCCAAAAACTAATTTCTTTAATTAATTAATTACCCTTATTTCCCTCACCCACCTAGAGTCATTCCTAGAATCGCTCCTAGGTGTACCCAAATTCCCTTATAGGTTTTAATGACATTCCCCATTATTAATTTACTAGTTCAGTTTAATTTAGAAGGTTCTTTAATGCTAGATACCTTACTAAGTTAGACTTTCTGATTTTTCCTTGTGTTTCCCCTTTCTTTTTATGTTTCCCACTTTTTCCTAGTTTCCTAATTATTTTAGATTTCCCTCTTTCCCCTTTTTAAATTTTATCCCAAAAGATTTTATAAATCAATTTAATTTCTTACCCCCTTCTTGTCACAAGATTAATGAAGATTATAATAATAATAATAATAATTATTATATATATATATATATATATATATATATATATATATAGATATAGATATATAGATATATTTTAAATAGATAAAATTTTATCACCAATAAAATTTAGACCTAGACTTTATTTTCCTAGGCTAGGCGACATTTTTTTAAGGGAAAGGTTTCAAATCTTCCTTAACACTTTATTTTTCCTAAAGCCATCTAGGTTTATCCAATTATTAAATAACCACGTGACATGCCCTTCAGGATGCACTAGGTGCTCCAAGGGTGCTACTCGCCTCTTTCTGTTTCTCTTGTGCGCTGTTCCCTTTAGGATGCACCACGTGTTCCAAGGGTGCCACTTGCCTCTTTCCATTTTTCTTGCGCGATGTGCCCTTCAAGACGCACCACGTGATCCAAGGGTGCCACTCGCCTCTTGATTGACTTGGTAGACATCAAAAAACCTTGGAGTGAATACTCCACCAGGTGATCTTGTGGGAGACTAAGGGCCTCTAAGGAATAAGGCCCTTGCCTTATTGCGTGCCCCTTAGAATCATTGTGAGTGATTGTCACAATCTGCGCTCACGACATCGTGGGTCCTCTCGAACTAGGTAATCATTAACCTATAGTTCGAGCCACAATGGGAGTGCTAGTAGGCTATGATAGGGCTTCTGTCCACACATCTCCCTCAACATCTCTGGTAGTCATGCATGACCCCTCTACTCCATATGTGAGTCTGGTCAGCAAGTTATCGTCAACCTGCATTATCAACGAATCATATCAAAAATATATCTATAATCACATCATCTAATTAGATGTACTAATATCACATATAAAACAATCAAACCTTAATAGGTCACTCCCCGAATCGATCCAGAGTCCAAGGGGTTCCATCGATGCCTCTGCATCCTCGAGGTCGAAAATCCTGCACACTCAGTAAAACCGATTCAATAGCACCTGTCTATGTCAATGCAACAAAACAACATGACATCAACCCATAACACCTCATAATCAAAATCAAATGTTTTAATAGCATAATAATATGGATCACTTGCAAGAAAGTGTACTCAAAGAATAAGTTCGCTTAGTGTGCAAGAGCGGGATGTTACACAGTGCACACCCCAAGTGAGGACCTCAAAGCTCTGGCCCAAACCTCTCTTTCCAAGGAGAGAGGACCACAATGAATGGAAGCAATACTCGAGAAAATTTCGCACGACGAGAGATAGCAGGAGAATCATTGAGGATTTGTCGCAGAGCCCTCTGGGGCCACCGACTGATGCTTCCCCACTTGCTCTGATGAAGCACAAATTCGGGCCAACTGATCCCACAATGGTCGCCAACCGCCTTGTTGCTCCTTGCGCCCTTGTAGTAGCTCACTCTGTTGACTGCACCCCCCTCGCACACACCCATCCATCTCCTCGTAAAAACCCTCTTTCCCTTTTCCACACGCTTGCCTATCACGCCGCAAATCGCTCACCCTACTCGTCACTACTTCTCCCTGGAGTTTTCAAGTTTTCTGGGCTGCGACTAGAGAAACCCTAGCAGTAGCCCATTTCACCACCCTAGAAGCACTCTGATCACTTCCCCCAACTCAAAGTCCAGAGATGGACAATACTATTCATGTACACTTATGCATCAACACTTATACTATTTGAGGCAACATCCCATGTGGTTGGTTTGAGGTAAAAATAGAGATGGAACATTACGCAGACCACCATTTTTTTATGGGGAAACATATCTATTGACTTCCCATATGGTATTTTCATTTGGGGAATCTTTGACACATAACGACGTTGAGGAACATGGGAGAGTAATGTATAAGGGTAATTGGGATTATGGAATTTTCCAAAATAATTAATTTATCAATTCATTTTCATTTATCGAAATAAGTAATTTAGAATAAGTGACTAATCAAAGTTAGGCAAGAAGATTTTTCTTAGTTTATAACAAAAATGTAATGATAACGTTGTTTTCTTTCTATAATTCTTACTTTATAAGAAAATGTAATAACAAAATGTTTTCTTCCTATCTTTTCCATACTAATGAGTGACTCATCAAAGTTAGGTAAACAATTTCTTCCTAGTCTATAAAAAAAAAATGTAAAGATAACTTTGTTCTTTTCCTATCTTTCCATACTTAGTGACTCATCAATCTTAGATAAACATATTCTTCTTAGTTTATAACAAAATCTAATGATAACATTGTTCTCTTCCTATCTCTTCCATACTAATTATTAACTCAACAAAGTTACGTAAATCGATTCTTCTTAGTCTATATATATATAATATGATAACCTTGTTCTCTTCTTATCGCTTCCATACTTAGTGACTCATCAAGTTAGATCAATAGATTCTTCTAAGTCTATAACAAAATGTAATGATAAATTTGTTTTCTTCGCATACTAATTAGTGACTCATCAAAGTTAATAAGCATATTCTTCTTAGTCTATAACAAAATTTAATGATAACCTTATTCTCTTCCTATCTATTCCATGTGAATTAGTGTTTACTCTTATCCCACCCACTCAGTTATTTCCATGAAGAGCACAGTCATTTACACATCAAAAAATCATTTTAAATAAACTAAAGTTTAGGAATAAAATATATTGTTATTAATAATCATCTTTATTGCATCATCAACCCAATTTTATCAGGAATCTTTATCAAACTCTCATATGATAAGAAAACAACATATATATGGATTAAGAAAAACATGTTGAAAGAGAAAACAAATTATAAAATTGGAAAATGCAAGGATCAAATTGAGATAGTTTTAGAAAATAAAAGACCAAACACTTTTATGGCATGCAAGTGACCTTACCAAATTGTCAAAACATTCTAATATTTAAGTCCAAATCATACTTCTATTACATTGATTTTTCAATATATTCACGAAATAGTGGCATGTAATATAGCAAAAAAATTACAACTTCAAAAATAAAATTGAAACATATGTTTATCAACCAAGAAAATTCACCACTATTCATTTTTCTTATTTTTCATTATACAAATTTGAAAGAAGATAAAATATGCCCAACTAGTGTAATTTTGAGTTATGCATTTGTTTCCATATTGGAATAACATTTATCTTTTTCAACATGCTCATAAAAGATGGAAACAATTGACATTCCTTAATTCATGCTCATCAAAGGATGTTGGAAATAAATTCAAACTATTGACATCATTTGAACACATGCAAATTCAAGCAACTTTCATATGATTTATGAAGCAACCAACAAAAGCTCATAAGACAATGTCCATTTATCTAAAAATATGAAAGTCATTTAAAGGAGGAGAAATTATTTAAAAATATGAAATACTTGAAGGTCATTTAGAGGATAAATTATCTAAAAATATGAAATACTTGAGAGTCATTTGGAGGAGAAATTATTTTGCAATTGAAATCGTGCACGATTATTAAAAAGTCTTATCAAGTTCCATGCACTATGATAAACAATCTCAACCTTACTAATTAAATGATGTTTGTTAGCCATATATTTTCATGTTACACAATTTATTAAGCTAAGTACAATACATCAAGTTCCTCTTACAAAAATTGTAGATTGCACCACATATGTATTAGTTTAGAATTAACAACATCCAAGAATGTCAATATAGATAATTTATATGAACTTCAAGTAATTATGTACTAATCATCATAGTAAAATAACTCAGAAGAGAATGTGAAAAACAAATCCAACTATTATTAATTGGAAAACTACATGCACAATATAATTACATAAGGTGCAATACTACCATGAAGGAAAGAATATCAACTACACCAACTTACAATACTCAAACTTACATATTAAATATCATACCCTAGGGAGGCTCAATACAAAAAAATCCTTACATCCTATAGACCACATTTTTTTTATAGCACTTGGCGCACTCTCCCCCCAATTCAAAAACCACCATAAATTTTCCAATGGTTGGATTTCCAAAATGAATCTAAACTTGAATCATTATAGTGGGTCTAGACTCAAATATATGACTATATTTTTATATTTTTAATTATTCAATAGAAATAAAAACAAACCATTCAAATTATTTACTTCAACATATGAAATATACTACAATAACAAACCCACATAATGGAACACAAATCTTTACCTTGGCCTACCTATATAGGAAAACCAACATTCAATGAAGGATTGTGCCTTTCATCTTCTTATATTATGGATATTACAATACAGATTAAGAAATTGTCCAATTTTACTACGATTATATGAGGAATTATGGTCTTCTATAGTCCTTTGTAATAAAATTTTGTCTATTTTCTCTATTAATATCTCTTTCACACTCTTTCTCATACTAGAGAATAGTAGATAGTTTATGAAAAAGTAAACTATTTCCCTCCATTTTTCTAGTATTTTGATAGGTAGAATTAGGGTTATTTTTAGGGTTTATAAACCCTTGTAACCTCCAAGATGATCCTAAAATTATCTAGTGTATTCTCACAAATTATTATGTCCCCGTATTTGAATTATGGTGAGATAACATGGTCACCACTTGGATATACATGGAATATTTGGACCATTACCTTATTAGGGCAATAAATTTCACATACAATTTTTGTTTTAGGTGCACAATAGCTCATTAGAAATATCTAAATGAGGAAAACAATTTTTATCTTAGACGAGAAGATATTACAACATGTTTCATTTGTTACAAGGCCCAAAAAAAACATTATTTAGGGCCTTGAAAAAGTGTCAAAATTTTATGACACAAATTCTAACAATCAACTACATCTCTAAGATGTCCCAAATTCTATTATTTCCTATATACAACATCAAAATATAAATATGGTACTTATGGAGATCCATATTCGATAATATCTCCCCATTTTGGGAGGCTTTTAATCTCCAAAATCTTTATTTTTGAAGGAGATGAGGAAACAATTTCAAATTTTGAACTTTCCCCTTGGAGTAATATTTCTCCTTCGTTGTTACCTAACCCTTCAATCCCAAGTGCCAAGGTTTTTTTTGACCCATTCTAGTCATTCTAATATTATTTTACATAATTATGTCCTTTGGTAATTACGAGTATGCATATGATGCTAAATATTCAATATGGTGGGTAAGACTTAGCCATTTACATTATCATAAGGCATGGATGGATCATATAACTTCAAGTTCTCTAGATTTATCATTGAGTAAATGCATGTATTGTTGGGTATGTGTTATATTCTTTGCACGAGTAGTAGTGTCTGAGCGCCTGCGCGAGGCGTGTAGGGGGGCGGAGCCCCCCGCGCGGGGGTTCGGGGGCAGCGCCCCGGAAAAAAATTTTTGGGCCGACATATTTTCGCCGGGCCGACATATTTCCGGGACGACATATATCTGGGACCACATGATATTAGGTGGTTTTTCGGACATGGTTTTTTGTCGATGGTTTTCTATTTCCGGTTAAGGAATTAGGGTTTTGGAGTAATCCAGGTCATTGGGTTAGGGTTTTGGATGCCGCTGGCTCCTATATGTATATTGTATTGTAAACAATGTAACACAATGTGTATCAATATAATATATGCTGGTTTTCCCGGTTTGGGTTTCCAGGTGAAAAATCTCTTTGTAATGTTTGTATTTGCCATTGTATCTTTTCAGAATATCAGTTTGCAGTAGATATTGTACAAGGTTAGAATTTACATTTGGTATCAGAGATTTATTGGCTTTAGGGGGACGCCTTTGTCGTCAAGGGTTTGGCTCGGGACTGTGATAAGCCTTGTTACAGTGGGAGATCTGCGGT
>ML777883.1:393199-434767 GCA_009831015.1 Picea engelmannii
TGTATCAATATAATATATGCTGGTTTTCCCGGTTTGGGTTTCCAGGTGAAAAATCTCTGTGTAATGTTTGTATTTTCCATTGTATCTTTTCTGTTCTTTTCTGAATATCAGTTTGCAGTAGATATTGTACAAGGTTAGAATTTACATGTATAAGGTGGAATATTGAGTCTATAAGTTATGCTACCCACCTTATCCAATATTTTGAAAGTCCCATATCATAGGGCTTTGATTTTCTTCACTAGTCCCTATAAGAATTACTTTAAGATGTAACCAAACTCTATTTCCTACCTGGAAAGTATTCTTAATCCTATTTTGATCGTGGTTGGCCTTGCATTTCTCTTGAGACTTCTTTAGTTTCTCTTGAACATGTAAGTGCATTTTCCTTATCTTGTCTATGCACTTTTATTCCCTCAATGCTATCACTTGAGTTTGTTGCCTGTACATCAGGTTGTTGATATAAAATATCCAATAGTGGGTGGGAAATATCCAAAACAAATTTCAAAAGGGGAATTACTTGTGGAAGTGTGGATGTCTCTATTATAAGAATGTTGTATGTAAAAGAAATTTTCATCCAAATTCCTTGGAAGCTTTTGATTGTAACCTCTCAAAAGTTGAACCAAATTCTTATTCACTAATTTAATTTTCCCATTAGTGTATGGGTTAAAGGAAGTGGATCTCTTTGGTTTAGTATCCAAATTCTCCCACAATGACATCCAAAACAAACTAAATAATAGAGTATCTCTATAAAAAATAATTCTTCTCAAAATCCCAAAGTGCGTGTAGACCCTTTAAAAGAACAATCTTACAGTGTAGTGTTCCTTATTAGTAAAATAGAAGATTCAAAGCAAAAACAATAGAATGTAGCAATACTTAGAGAAAAAATGACAAATTATAATAGTGGTATCCAATTGTAGAAGAACCAAAATACCATAAATAACAATACATTTATTGATGAAAACAATGTTCACTTGCCTCTTTGAGGGGGAAACCTATAGCTAAGAAGAGCTCCAATTACAATATGCTTCACAAAACATCTCATTACATTGATTCTAATTATTTATATAGTTTCTATCTAACCTCCTAGGAATTGTCTAGTGAAGGAACTTTCTAATAGGTGGAACCTTCTAGTAAGCCTTCTTACAATTATTGATTTCACGATAGTTTCTATCTAATCTCCTAGGAACCTTCTAGTAATCCTTCTTACAATTATTTCTTTCACACTATATCTAATACAAGGACCTTATTTAATAGAGATGGAATCGATACATAGAAACCTATATATATAATTAAGGGGGTTAGGGTAGGACCCTAACATGACCCTCCCCTTTTAAAGTAGCATTGCCCTCAAGGATGGAGATGAGAAAATTGTTGAAGGATCTCTACTAGTTCCCATGTGACATCCTTGGGTTGTGTATCCTTCCATTGTATTGGGACCTCATGGATAGTGCACTGGAAGATACAACACTCTCTTTTGTTGAGTATGGGCTTGGGTTGCAACCAAAGGGAACCTTCTTCATCCAATATGGAAGGTGAGTTTGAATACGATAATTAGATCTGACTACTTTATTTAAGTAGGAGACATGAAATATTGGATGAATTTTAGAGAGGCTAGGAATATCCAATTTGTAAGCTACCAGCCCAATACATTTTAAGACCTTATAGAGACCATAAAACTTGGGAGCAAGATTGTGGTGGTGGTTTTCTTTGAGTGATCGTTTCTTGTACGGATGTAGATGAAGGAAAACCTAATCCCCTTCTTCAAAATGGCATTCATAATTATGTTTATTAGTTTGTTGCTTCATCCTTTTCTGAGACATTACCATTTATCCTTGAGAGTGTAGATAATATCAGCTCGCACAGTCGGGTTATTTTCTACCTCATGCACCTTACATTTTGGTAATCCATTTTTGTTTCTTGAGGGAAGAAATAATTTTCTATAGTGAGCATTTCATGTTGTAGTGATCAATTTTAATATGGAAACAATTATCGAGTAGGTATGGATGATAGGTGTCCTCAACATACACTGCAGCCATCATCTTTTTTTCATAAGTTGATTTTCCCAAGTTCCTCTCACATAGTTGTTTTTTGGTAAAATTCAATGATCATCCCTCTTTAATGAGTACTACTTTGATTCCTTGAACTAAGACATCACATTCCAAGACAAAGGTCTTAGTGAAGTCAGGTAGAGAAAGTACTAGGGTTATACTCGTAACATTATTCAAGTATTGGAAATCCCATTATGTAGCATCATTCCAACTGAAATAATTTTTTTTGGTACAGTTATCAGTGGAGATGCAATCTTACCATAGTTCCTTATGATGTTTCTATAATAACTAGTGAGACCAAGAAAACATGTTAAATTTTAAGGGTTTTGGGGCAAGACCAATCCTTCATCACTTAAATTTTCTTTAGATCCACATGCACACCATCATGACTAAGAATATGGCCCAAATATTCCACTTCAGAGACACCAAATGTGCATTTGGACCTCTGAAGAAAGAGTTTATTATCAACAAGTAGTTGTAAGATCTGATCCACATGGGTGACATGGGCTTGCCAAATTTTATTGTAGATCAAAATGTCATAAAAAAAGACAAAGACAAAATGACACATAAAGGGTTTAAATCTTTTTTTAATGAGACTCAAGTAGGTGGAAGGTGCATTGAAAAGGCCAAAGGGCATAACCAAGAAATCATAATGGCCTTCTTGAATGAAAAAAATAGTTTTAGGAATATATTCCTCCTTCATGTGAGTTTGGTCATACCCTTAGTGGATATCAGGTTTGATAAAGAAATGAGCACCCTTGATCTGATACAAAAGGTCATCATTGATTGAAATAGGAAACTTATCCTCAAATATCAACTTCCTCATAGATTAGAAGTCAAGACACATGCACCAAGTTCCTTGTTACTTGAGGACCATGACAATCGATGAAGAATAAGAGGTGATACTAGGGAATATGGCATTGTTGGATATAAAAACTTGAATTGTATTTTCTATTTTTTTTTTGGGAAATGAATGGAAATACGAGAATGCATTAGCTGGGAGGATACCTAGTATGAGTGAAATAAAATGATCATCCTCACCTCGAGAAGGTGGTAGTCCTTGGGAAGATTCAAATATGGATTGGTGTTTGGCCAAGACTAACTCTATGTCAAAATGAATGGGTTGAAAAAGCATCTCAAAGGCTTGAATGGCATGTAATTGAGCCACAATGCCTAAATTCCCCTTTTTAAGAAGTTTTTCCATATAGTTAACGCTAATGATATCAAAATAGTTAGTTGTAATTCCTTTAGAAGTGTAGCTATGCCCCTTCTACTAGAAACTCATGTATAACTCATGAATACATGGTGATGGGGCCTGGTGTCCATAACTATTCAACACTCAAGAAAATGTTAGAATGGCCCATCTCAATAGAAAACATGTGGGTTTTCAAGGAATACTCACCCATTTGAAGCTTCACATTTCCACAAAAACCACCACATTTCATAGAACCTATATTAACAATCATGATTTGGCATTTGTTCATAGCATGTATTTAGAAGTGCGTTTTGTGGGATAGATGACAATGGATGAAGTTATGGGTGCTAATGCTATCAATTAAGATAGTGACTTTGCAATGTTTGATACACCTAATCAATTTGAGGGTTTAGGGAGAAAAAATACCAGTCAAGGTATGTGGAGAGATCAATGGTTCAACATCTTGTGGATTAGATGGGGGGATATCTTCAATGGATGGATGAAGAGCCTCCGAAGGTATAAATTCAACTTCATAATAAGAAATGTCCTTCGAAGTGTCCATAAATATTTTTTTCTTCTCACATTTATGCTTGGGGAAATATTTCTCATCACAATTGTAGCAAAGACCTTTATGTTGGTTTTTTACAATTTCAACTTAGGTTAACTTGTGTAAAGTCCCCATTTTCAAACCCCAAACTAGCGATGTATATTGTAGATGTAGTATATGGCCAAGAGCCAAGTGATCTATATTGTAAATATAGTATATGGTCGAGATCTAAAGTGATGTAATATGTAAATGATGTAAATTGAATACAATGTATAAAATGTATCGCCAACTACATATGTACATAGAAGAATATTTTGGGGATAAGTTTCCACAAGATAGGAAAGGGGTCCAAGCATGAGATTTTACCCATGTTTATTAAACAAAAATTGTTTCTTTCTAAATTATCCTTACCATGAACCTTCCATTATCTGTTGAATGTTCTAGAGCCAAATCATTTAATTCATGTAAGAGGGTTAGTGTGAGAGTAACTTCCCATAGTTATTGAGAGCATGGGGGATAAGTAAAATAATCTTGTGGAAGAGTGTAATTAAGGAAACCAAGAGAAAGAGGGGACATTTGTATGGGTAGGATACCAGAATTACAGATTCACTTTTTTGCATAGAGAGTAGTTTTTACATGGAGATTTATGGCCAACAAAGGAGTTTTGAGTGCTGAATCTTGAAGGAAACTATTGTGGGCATGTTTGGTAACTATTTGGAGTTGTAGTTTTATGGAGAAGGAGGCTATGGGCCTATGAGTGACATGCTTTTCAAAATTTGTCAAGGAAAGCACATGTTCCTTTGCTGGGAGAATTTATGTTGTAGTTGTAGAATTCCTGAGGTCCCAACAAGTAGTTTTCTTGTCCAACCTATGCTGGAAACCCTATAGGAGAGTGGAAAGTCCTAGGGGTATGTGATAAATGAAGGGGGATTCCATCCCTTGGTTTGTATAGGTTGAGGGGAAGAGAGCTAGTGTACTAGAATTACCTGTGTGGATTGATTGTTGAGAGGGGGGCATTAGCCAGCCTTAGGGACCATCGTCTCTTGTGGATTCATAGCCCCAGATCGAGGGTGACTTTTTATTGAGAAATGAAACAACAATTCTATGGTTGGAAGGAACACCTGTCCTCTACAGTGCATTGCACACTTTCATAAGATAAATGTTCTTATTTGTTGTGTTCACTTATGATAAATGTTGATATGGTTGTTGTGTAATTTAATCTGATTTATCTTGTTTAATGTTTCTTGTTGTGAGTGGAATGATGCATTCAAATATGTATTTATCTAGTTAAATGTTGTTGTATGTTGTTTAGTTGTTTTGAATAATTAAAGTAGTTTCATTTTTAAGTAGCATAAACAAATGCATGATCTTGAATGTCATGCTGTGTTTTATTTCCACATTAAGATTTGGTATCATGAATTTTTATTGAGTCATTTTAGCAGTGACGTGACCCAGTTGGGGGATGGGTATGTTACAGAGTGGTATTAGAGATTTTGGTTCAACACTAGATGATCCAGTTGGATATCGGTGTCCACCCATCTATTCCAACTAGATCATCTTAGAAGTTTTTTAGTTTGGCAATTTTTTTCCTATTTTTCGTGTCATGAACTTTCGGGGCCATTTTGAGGCCCTAAACAACGTTTTTAGGGCTCGGCATAGTCAAACCATATATGGAGTTCGATTTTGATGGCATAATGTGTATTCATTATATAGACCTTTCCAACGGGCTATCGTGCGCCTAAAATGGAGATCATATGCAAAAGTTACGACCCCGGGAAGTTGATGTACCAACTTACCCCAATGGGGCCCACATGACTTTTGGTGCTTCATCTCCTAGGGTTAGGTTTTTGGATGTCTATGGATTTGGAATTCATTTTTATTGTGAAAAGTATTTTAGAGCCTCATTTTACTCATCTTCTTGTGAATGAGCGCAGTCATCCCATAACTTCTCAGAGATAAGCTGCAACCATTCTAGCAAGCTTGTTTTCAGTCTCATTTTACAGTTTCAACATATCTCTTTATTGAATAGAAGACAATTTTACTGTATCTCTATTATTTTTCATTATGTATCTATGTCAATAATAATAATAATTTGTTTTCATTTCATTATGCTCATAAAATATGGATTAGTGGTATCATAACAGTCTGCTCCTTGTCATTATTAGTGCATGTCCCCGATGAGGTCATGGTACAAAGAGTTGGGTCTCGAGCTTGTTTATCTTGAGGAAAAGAGCTCTTGCATGCCCATGCAACCTTGCATGGTGAGAGAAAATAAATATGGCAGGACATGAGATCCTTTCAAAGTGTTTCTCGAGGAAGCCCTCGCACAACATAGGAATGAGATGATGGATAATTTTGTACAAATCCTTTGACGACTACTAATAGGCGACTCATTTTCCTCGAGTGGAGGAACCAACTACTTCAAGGTACATATCAACTTTTATATTCCTATATTTTAATGTGAGATAGACACATGTGTTGTATAAAAATGGTTGAATCTAATAGAAGGGTATTTTTTTGTCCAGAACTTTTTGAATAGAGAAAAGATTACTTTTACGCTCCTCAAGTCGTCCCCCATGTCAAATATTGGTGGGAGACTTTATGTGAGAAAAATGAAACAAAGGAACCCTAATTATTTATAGTTGCACTCACCTGGGAGTCTTTTATGGATGCTATTAAGGAACAATACTACCCTATTGGAAGTTATGATGACCTGTATACAAAATGGACCACACTGCGATAGGAAAGGGACTGAGCAGTTCCAGAGTTCAAAAATATCTTCCATACCTTACAAAATAAGATGGGTATCAAATATTATGAGTGACATATGGTGCTCAAGTATTGTGGTGGTATGCATAGATACATCCGGGAAGAAATGGAGTTTCTAGACATCTCATCCTTGGGCTTGGTTTATCGATATGTCATCAAAATCGAGCATAATATTAAACAAAAGATGTGGAAGTTTGGTTCTAGGAACTCCTCACAGTAGAAGCAGGGCAGCCCCAACCTACAGAACAAAGGGCAGAGAAAATATGGATAGCTTAAGTACACCCAGCCTAAGCTGCAAACAAATAAGGACAATAGAAAGATGAAGAAAGATATCGGGAACTGGTGTGACTTCCATAAGAGCCCCTGGCATAAAAATGCAAATTTTCGCTCAAAGAAGTCATTGGTGGCTAAGATGAAAGCCTCTAAATAAGATGGGGGTTCCAACTCTGAGTCAAAACCATAAAAGAGGAGACAAAACATTGACACAGAACCCAGTGCCACTGTTGCTACCACCAAGATTCATCTCAGTGAACCTGATGAGGTAGAGGAAGGCGAGCGCCTCTTTCATTCATAGATGTGGGTGAAAGGCACTGCGATGCATTTCATCATTGATAGCGGTATCTAGAAGAACCTCATCTTAGAGAAGGTCATAAAGAGGTTGTCCCTACTGACAATTCCTCACCCATAGCCCTATACCATCATATGGCTCGACCAAGGAAGCGATCTTCACCTCAGCCAACAGTGTCGCATGTCCTATGAAATCGAGCCCTTCAAAGATGAGGTATTATGTGATGTTTCTCCCCTTAAATTTTGTGATGTTCTTTTGGTCCAACCTTATTTATGGAAACATCATGTTGTATATGATTCTATGCCTCACAATGTTATTATTACTTTGGATAGGAAATTGTATAGGATACCCAAGGTAGCCCCACCTAGTGTCATTTCCTTGATCTATGTCAAGCAATGTAGGAAGGTCATCTCTCAGACTGAGAAGTTTTTATTCTTCTTAGTTCACTTTTAGAGTGAGAAAAAAATTGTATCCACATACATGGCCTCCATGATTGACTTCTCCATGCAATAGAAGCACGTGGATAAGGTCATGGAAGAATACAAAGACATCTTCTCCTCACCTACTGGGATACCTCTGCACTATCAGGTCAAGCATTCCATTGATTTGACCCTTGGCACACTGCTACCCAATGGGTAAGTCAATCATCACTCTCTATTATAAAATGATGATATCAAGTTTCATATTCAAGAACTTCTCCAAAAGAGGCACATCTGACCCATTTCATCACCTTGTGGAAGCCCAATTGTGCTTATGCAGAAGAAATATGGGACCTCACAACTCTGCATTGAATACCGAGCCCTAAATAAAATCATAGTTAGGAACCAGTACCCGATTCCTCGAATCAATGATCTCCTTGATCGGCTCAAGGGGGCCAAATAATTCAGTAAGATTGATCTGAAGTATGGATACCATTAGGTCCCAATAGAGTAGATAGATGTATGGAATACCGCCTTCAAGTCAAAACAAGGTCTTTTTGAATGGATGGTCATGCCCTTTGATTTGACAAATGCCCCAAAAACTTTCATGACGATGATGGACGATATCTTGCGGCCTTTCAAAAATTCTTGTGTAGTGGTGTATTTGGGTGAAATCCTCATATACAACAAGACTTGGGAGGAACACTTGAAATATATTCAGCAGGTTCTGCACACTCTGCGGTAGCACAAACTATGTGTCAACTTGGAAAAATTCTCCTTCGACGTGGACAAGGTCCCGTACCTAGGATACATTGTTGATGAGCATGGTGTGCATGTGGATCTAGCCAAGATCCAGGTCATCTGTGACTGGCCAACCCCAACCACACTCACTTAGCTTTGGATCTTCTTAGGCCTTGCAAATTTCTATCGCAGGTTCATGTTTGGATTCTCCCATATTGCATGGGACCTTAACCAAGTAACTAGGGGTGGTGGTAAGGAAACGTTTGTGTGGGGCCTGTCCCAACAAAAAACTTTCAATGATTTGAAGCAATGATTGTGCTCATACCTAGTGCTCTCATTACTTGACCTACAACAACCCTTTGAGATCAAGACAAATTCTTTAGACTATGCTATGGGCACAGATCTCTCTCAGAAAAACAACCCCATGGCCTATCATAGTGAGACACTATTAGATGTTGTCCATAAGTAACCTACATATCCAAATTATTTTGAGAACAACATGAAGACAACAATATAACCACGATATAACAATGAAATACACAAAAATATAGAAGAGAACTCAGAAATACAGTGAAACCCAAATTCTATTACTGAATAAGATAGAAAAACAATGTAGAATACAAACTAGAAAAATGGGGTAGCTTATCTCTGAAAATAAAGAGATGTTGGCTATGCTTCAATCACAAGAAGTTTTACATCACACTCCATTGCATGCTTAAAGGGCTTCCTTCACCTCAATTATATATGAGAGAGTGAGAGGAGAACAATTCCCATGATGCATGTGGGATAGATTGGACTAAGTTTATAAAATTCCATAGGCATGTAAAATACTAAGACTTCCCGGGCAGTCACCCATCCCAGTACTATTATAGCCCGAGTGCACTTAACTATAGAGTTCTAATGGGATCCGATACATTAAAACTATGTTGTAGGTGTGTACATAAAACCATTACATGATGTATGTAATTAACAAATGAAGATGACATTACATTCCATTCCCCATCAAAACGATGAATCTCATGGTTTATCAAAATCACAAGCTCAAAACGGTGATTCAGTGGAAAAGGTGGATGGCCACTGAGATCCATTTGGATCATTCCTCCCCCCTTAGGAAGAAATGGTCTCCATTGCATTGAGTGCCTAGGGGAGAGGGATAAGAATTTGTTGAATCTGCATCTTGATGAGCTGCTTGCCTTATTGGAGAAGTTGCGTTGCTTATATTTTTGAAGGTTGTCACGAACCTGTGGCTAGAAGGGTTGGACCTTTTTAACCAGTCTAGATACATGAGATATCTGTGTGTAGAAGGAATATTTGTGCTTTCCTGCAGTCTTGTCGACCTTTTTTTTGTTGGATAGGAGGTGCTTGAGCCAAGGCTATAGTGGTTGCAATATCCTTCTGTTCATCTTTTGAACAGATTGTGAAGAACCTAAATTTTTTAGTATGAGATACTACCTTGCGACACTGTTTAGGTGGGACAGTAGTCGAAACCACCTCTAATATCCTATAGAGATGACCCCCCAGAGTAAAAATGACACTACGGGGTCGAGACTCATATATAGCATGGAGCTTCCACATATATGGCTGGCCCAAGAGAACATCACAAACATCCAACGGGGCAACATCACATAATACCTCGTCCTTGAAGGGCTAGATGTCATATGAAAATCGACACTGCAAGCTGACACGAATATCTTGTCCCTATAGAATCCACCCGATGTTGTATTGTTGTGGATGTGGTGTTGTTGGAAAATCCAACTGCTTGACAACCTCTGCTGAGATGATGTTCTTTTAGCTTCCATTTGGATCATTCCCCCCCCCCTAAGGAAGAAATGGTCTCCATTGCATTGAGTGCTTAGGGGAGAGGGATAAGCATTTGTTGAATCTGCATCTTGATGAGTTGCTTGCCTTATTGGAGAAGTTGCGTTGCTTATATTTTTGAAGGTTGTCACGAACCTGTGGCTAGAAGGGTTGGACCTTTTTAACCAGTCTAGATACATGAGATATCTGTGTGTAGAAGGAATATTTGTTCTTTCCTGCAGTCTTGTCGACCTTTGTTTGTTGGATAGGAGGTGCTTGAGCCAAGGCTATAGTGGTTGCAATATCCTTCTGTTCACCTTTTGAACAGATTGTGAAGAATCTAAATTTTTTAGTATGAGATACTACCTTGCGACACTGTTTAGGTGGGACAGTAGTCAAACCCACCTCTGGTATCCTATAGAGATGACCCCCCAGAGTAAAAATGACACTACGGGGTCGAGACTCATAAATAGCATGGAGCTTCCACATATATGGCTGGCCCAAGAGAACATCACAAACATCCAATGGGGCAACATCACATAATACCTCGTCCTTGAAGGGCTAGATGTCATATGAAAATCGACACTGCAAGCTGACATGAAGATCTTGTCCCTGGAGAATCCACCTGATGTTGTATTGTTGTGGATGTGGTGTTGTTGGAAAATCCAATTGCTTGACAACCTCTACTGAGATGATGTTCTTTTAGCTTCCACTATCAACAATAAAATGTAGTAGGGTCCCCTTCACCCACATCTATGAATAGAAGAGTTGCTTCCCCTCCTCATGATCCTCTTCTAGTTGGATTGTTGTAGTTGAGACAATAACAATGGGTTTTGCATCAATGATTTGTCTCCTTTTATTATTTTCTGAATCAGGGTCCAAGTCGAGGTTCGACTCTTTGTCTTTGAGTTCGACCACCAATGACTGTATTGATCGACATTCATCAGTGTTGTGCCAAGGGTTGTTGTGGAACTCACACCACTTTTCGGTGTCTTTATTAGACTTCATGTTACCCTTCTCTGTCTGCATCTAGGATTGGATATCTTGAGGTTGGCCTTCCTTTCTCTGTCTATGATTCTCCCACTTACTCTGTTGCTTGAATTTATGCTCAATTTTGACTGCATATCGATAAACAACTCCCAGTGAGGAGATGTCCAAAAAATCCATCTTTGTTTGGATGTACATGTGTAGGCCATTGTGGTACTTCAAAACCAGGTGCCGCTCAGAGTATTTGATACCCATCTTTGAGCGTAAGGTCTGAAAGATGTTGGTGTACTCCATCACCATCTGGGATATTTCTGATGCAGACTTGTCCATCTCATGTATTGGTCATCATAGTTTCCAACAGGGTAGAGCTCCTCCTTTAAGGCATCTACAAAGGTCTCCCAAGTAGGTTCTCTCCCAAAAAGTGTAGATTCATCTGCGATGTACCTCCCCCAGTAACCTTCCCACCAAGCTCTGACATGGGGAAGGGCTTTAAGGAGCACAAAGGTGATCTTTTCACTATCGGAATATTTTTGGATAGAGTAATAACCTTCTAGCAGATTCAACCATTTTTCTAGAGCATCTTCATCTATTTGGCCTTCAAATAAGGGGATATCAAAGTTGACTTGTACCTTCAAGGGTGTCGCACTTGCAGAATGGTTTCTTGTTGAAGATGCCTCGGTTGCCTCCATCGGTACTCTTCCAAGGATTTGAGCAAAGTTGTCCATCATCTCGTTCCTTTGTTGCACAAGGGATTCCTCGAGCAACGTCTTGAAAGGATATCCTACTCTGTCATCTCTCTTTTCTTTTTCCATGGGAGGTTGCTTGGGCTAGCGAGAGTGGTTGTCCTCAAGCGAAACTAGCTCAAGACCCAAATCTCTATACCCTGACCTAGTCGGGGACCTGCTCTGAGAAATGACAAAGAGAAGACTGCTCTGATACGACTGATCTAGATTATTTTGAGAATGATATGAAGACATAAATATAATTGATATATTACAGTGAAACCCAAATTCTATTATTGAATAAGATAGAAAAACACTATAGAACACAAACTAGAAAAATAGGGTAGCTTATCTATGAAAAGAAAGAGATGTTGGCTACACTTCATTCATAAGAAGCTTTACATCACACTCCATTTCATTCTTAAAGGGCCTCCTTTACCTCAATTATATATGAGAGAGTGAGAGGAGAACAATTCCCATGATGCATGTGGGATAAATTGGAATAAGTTTATAAAATTTCATGGGCATCTAAAATACTAGGACTTCCCGGGAAGTCACCCATCCAAGTACTACTCTATCCCAAGTGTGCTTAACTATGGAGTTCTAATGGGATCCGATGCATTAATTCTATGTTGTAGGCATGTACATTAAACCATTATATGATGTCTTTAATTAATAAATGAAGATGACATTACATTCCATTCCCCATTAAAAGGGTGAATGTCATGGTTTGTCAAAACCACAGGCTCAAAATGGTGATTCAGTGGAAAAGGTGGATGGCCACTGAGATCCATCTGGATCACCTACTTACGACCAAGAAATGTACTCCATTGTACAAGCCTTCCACCAATGGAGGCATTAAATTCTTGGGAAGGTGACATTCACCCACACTAATCATAAGCCACTGCAGTTAATGCAGACACAAGGAAAATTGCATAATGACCTCCATCAGAAGTGGTCCACATACTTGCAGTAGTTCCACCTCAACATCAAGTATAACATAAGATTTACCAACCGCATCGCTGATTTTCTCAGTCGAACTCTAGTTGTAGAACTCACCATGGTGCTAGACTCTTGCAACCATGAGACCTATGGATGGACCCAACTTTGTGAGAAAGATCTTGAATTCTCCACCATGTACCATATGTTAGGAACAAACACAAATGTCACTAATTTCCATCTTTAGGATGGTTTATTGTTCCATATGAGCCATCTCTGCGTTCCATGAAGTGATTCATCGAATTTGATTTGGGAAGCCCACTATAGTTGGGTGGCAAGAAACTTCGACATAGAAAATATAGTGGCAGTGCTGCAACAACATTTCTATTGGTCGAAACTTCGACATGATGTCAATACATATATCAAGTCATGTACTGCATGCACTATTTCCAAACTGGCCACTAAGAAACAAGGCCTATACACCCCTCTACATACTCCTAAGAGGCTCTAGGAATCCATTTCTATGTATTATATGTTGGGCCTTCCATCCACCAATTAGGGAAATGATTGTTTTTTTGTGGTTGTTGATCGCTTTTCCAAGATGGTGATTTTGGCTGCTTGCAAGAAGAGCATCACAACTAAGGCCACTGTCAAGATATTCTTTGAAAGAGTGTGGGTAAATTTTGGTATACCAAAAACCATTACCTTATATTGGGACAACCGGTTCCTCAGCACATTCTGGTTGTGCCTCTGATCACTGCTGAACACCAAGATCACCAAATAAACTGCCTTTCACCCCCATATAGATGGCCAAACCAAGGTCGTCAACTGGATGATCGCGCATATCCTACGCATGTACAATTCCAGGCACCCCTGCACATGGGATGAGAGTCTTTGCTATGTTCAACACAACTACAATAGATCCATACATAACTCAACTGACCATAGCCCCTTTCAGGTGGGGTTGGGATTTCAACCATTGGGTCCCATGGATGTTGCACTACCCATTGCGACCACCCAGGCAGGCTCTTCCCATTCTCCAACTGAGCCTGAAAAATCCACCCAGTTCATTGAGCAGATCCAACACATATGCCAGTAGGTTCATGATATTTTATAGAAGTCCAATTCCAAGTACAAGCAGTTCCATGATCAACATCGGGTGATCCGAAAATTGATCTTTAAAGAATTGGCTAAGTTTTAAGCATGTGTTAAATTACCAATTAGGAATGAATGAAATAAGAATAACTTAATGAGATATTATAGTATCCATAATAATGAAAATGCAAATCATAATATAATCACAAATAACAACAAACCATAACATCAAAGTTGTTAACGGAGTTCGACAAGATTGCCTATGTCTCCAAGCCCTTGTCTTAGTGGGTGATGCTTTCTTATTTCTCTTCAAAGATTAAAAAGTACATCAGAAAGGTGTCAAAGGATTACAAATTGGTTTGGTTGTGTTCTTCTTGACCTCAAGAATCCAACATAATTAACGACACTAAAAACGGTTGAGCGTAGCTCCCGAAATTAGCTCGCAAAGTTCCCCTCCTCAATGGCTTCCCTACATAAAAGTGGCTTTGGATTTCAAATTCCTCAGTATTTTTCATATTCTGAACCTCTCTAATGCTTCTTAGAACCCCTGGTTTATATATATTTGGAGTTGGTATCAACCTCCCAACTTCCTCCCAATTAATGGCCTCAAAGCGATCTCCAGATCCCCCAATAATTGCTAAAATCCATTAAAAACAACTGAAAATAATAAAAAAATATTATTATATGGTCAAAAAACCAGAATTGGAAAAATAAAAGGCGCAACCCCCTTTACTCGGGCTCCTGGCCATATGGGAGGCACCATATGCCCACAGGCTCGGTGTGCTCTGATTGAGCCCCTTGACTCCTGGCCCTTGGTCGTTGGCATGGCCATATGGCCTGATCCCTATACTCCCACATGCCCTTCTATTGGCTTAACCCTTGGTCTACAGCCCCTGGTCGCGGGCTAGCCCCCTGCCTATCGGGGCCTATCCCAAACCACGTGCCATATGCAATTCAAAAAGATATTTTTCCATATGGCATAACAAGACACACACAACCCATACAGTTAGTCTAAGAGGTTAGTCCATTGGTGCGAGTGGAGGTTGGGGGTTCAAAACTTGTGGGTAAATTGTTTTTTTCACCCAACCAACATTGGTTGAATTCGGGGTGCCACGTGGCACCCTCTAATTGGACCACATGTCACCCTGTGATTCATCTGTACAATACAGTCATCATACAGTCAGCACACAGTCAACATACATAGTCAGTTGTCACATCACCATTGTACAACCCAGTAACCTATCTAGTTTGCTGCCATGTCAACATCCGTACATCCGAGTCAGCTGCCATGTCAACATCCATACAACCCAGTCACC
Source organism: Picea engelmannii (assembly GCA_009831015.1). Lineage (NCBI taxonomy): Eukaryota > Viridiplantae > Streptophyta > Pinopsida > Pinales > Pinaceae > Picea > Picea engelmannii. Next base: position 408,340 of record ML777883.1, read on the forward strand.
CTGCCATGTCATCTTTCGTACAACCCAATCACCCTTCTACATCAACATCCATACAACCACCTATCATCTGTACTTCCATGTGTCAGAATGTCATTGGGCCATGTCATGTATGGACTACCACATGTCACGTCCATAGATTTCCACATGTCAATTTCATATTAGTCCAACTCAACACGAAAATTCCAAAATCAAGTGACACATGTCACTTCCTAGTGATGCCACATCAGCATGATGATGTCATCATGATGCCATGCTGATGTCACCTGTTATGCTGCCGATGTCAGTAGTATGTCCTATTGACTTTGACCTGTTTGACTTTTTCCTGTTTGGGAAATCGGTTAGAACGCGATATATTTTGCATATGACGTCCATTTATGAAAAACATTATATGGCCGGAATCAATGAGAAGATTCGAACACAATGGCGCTAGTTACATGTGATTCCAAGAAATTTATTTTTAGGCCTTCCTGGATCAACTTTGGATCATGCCTCCCCACTAAGACCTTTTGGTCCTCGAAAAGGATATTAACCAGTCATCAAGTGTGGGATAGACCACCCCACTTGTTATTTGTCTTTAAAATATTTCTTATGCACCTATCTCATCAAGATCAATTGCAAAACAACCATGACAAATGGAATCATATTTGTATCCACTTGTACTCTTTCACATCTTACTAAAGCCACTACCATCCATGTTGAAAACATCAGCAATGATAACATAAAAAATATGACTGCAAATGAGCTAATATGTTTGAAGTACTTGCACGACATTATCTTATCTTGAAGCAAAGTATGATTGAAATTCCATTATAAAACCATCTCATGTTCATGCTTAAGATAAATTGCTTTACATGGCACAATTATAGGTGTGTTTATTGCATAAGTTGCCTTCCTTAATTGTTCCATTGTTTGAAGAGACTGATTTTCTTTTAAGTGATGAGAATGTACAACATATTCACTTCCTTCTTTGGTTAAGTGATATTGATTATGTTCCCTGTAGAAGCTTTCTTTAAGTTATACAAATAAGGACTTCCAAAGTCCATTCCACATTCATTGAGTGGCACCACATCACAGGTTACCTCATCTAGAAACTTTGATGAAATTGCAAACTTTAAAGTGCATTTCTTTGTTATCTGCAATTTATGATTGTTTCTTATCCATTTGAGTGAGTAAGGTTTATGACGCGTCTTAGTGTTTAATCCCAATTGTTTAAACACTTCCTCTGAAAAAAAGTTAGATTGAGATCCATTATCTATCAATATATCGATCTTAGTATGTTTCATTATCACCCTTATGTGAAACAACTTACTTCTAGAATCATATCCATCACTAATTTAACCTGTCAAACCAACTGTAGTGATCTTAGTCTCATCACCTGAATCATATCCCAAGTTTGTTGTCCATGTTGTTGTTGCAACTGTTTTCCTCCCTTTCCTCTCTTTGAACCACTTTTGTCTCTTCTCTGGATGCAATTTCCAGCAATGGTTATCATCATGCCCTTCTTTCTTGCAATGCTTGCAAGAGAGCTTCTCTTCCTTTCTTGTCGCTGAATTTTATTTCTTGCCATTCCCCTTTCTTTTGTCCTCTTTCCTTGAAGGCGATTCACCTGATACACTAACTCATGTTTTCCCTGCTTTAGTGTATGTTTCTTGAATAGAAACCTCATCAATATTAGTAGGTCCAAACATAAATATAGTGTTACAAATATGTGCAGGTAAGCCTCCTATATACTTCATAAGAGTTTCTTAGGTATGTAATGGAGTATTCAACATTAATGCCATCTTACGAAATTCATTTGTATATTCTTGCACTGTTTGTCCCTTTCTTAGTTTAAGACCTTTCCATTCAATTAAATCCTTCTCTTTATAACCCAAAGGATAAAATTGATTTCTGAGTGCAAAAACAAAATTTTGCCATGATGGAAATACATTACCAACTCATTGCATTCCATTTTGCAACTTAATCTGCCATGAGATGAGTGTTGTTCCTGCAAGATGAAGTGATGCCAACTTGATTTGAGTTTCCTCATCCTTGCTTTGTTGCCCACTGAAATAAACTTCCATCTTCTTGACCCAATTATCAAGCCTCTCAACATTGACCTCACCATCATACATGGTAAATTCAAATTTCACATCAAGCTTAAGTAAAAGAATATCATGTTTATGTTTATGGGAATGTTTTCTTGTGGTGGATTTGGAACTTGTACTTGAAGAAGAAGAAGATGATGGAGAAGAAGGAGGTGAAGGAGGAGGTTTAGGAGGATCCTCTCCTTCTTCACTTTTTTCTTGTTTAGAATATTCCCCTTGGAAATGTCTCTTGTGTTCCAAGTAATCCTTATATATGACCTTTACAATCTCAGACAGGTGAATAAAGTCTTTTGCAACTCAATCTCATTATGAGACATGCCTTCTTCTGATGCCTTCTCCTCGAGCTGAGAAGACCTCTTTCTCGATCCAATATAAGGATCCCCTTTTAGAAGCTTGCCTTCACCATGACTCAACTTTTCCTTGGTAACCATGCAAACTCAAAAACTAATGGTCAACCTGCTCTGATACCACTTGATCTAAAAATTGATCTTTAAAGACTTGGCTAAGTTTTAAGCATGTGTTCAATTACCAATTAGGAATTAATGAAAGAAGAAGAACTTAATCAGATATTATAGCAGCCATAATAAGGAAAATGCATATAAGAATATAATCACAAAGGACAAAAAACCATAACAAAAAAGTTGTTAATAGAGTTTGGTAAGATTGCCTACATCTCCGAGCCTTTATCTTAGTGGGTGAGGCTTTCTTATTTATCTTCAATGCTTCAAACGTACATCATAAAAGTGTCAAAAGGATTACAATATGGTCTGTCTGTGTTCTGTTCGACCTCAATAATCCAACAGAACTGACGGAACTGAAAATGGTTGAGCGTAGCTCCCAGAATTGCCCAGAAAGTTCCCCTCCCCAATGTTTCTTTGCATAAAAATGGCTTTGGCTTTCAAATTCCTCAACATTTCTCTTGTTCTGAACCTCTCTAATGATGCTAAGAACCCATGGTTTATATTGAGTTGGTATCAACTTCCCGACTTCCTCCCAAGATCTAGCCTAAAATCGAGCTCTAGATCCCCCAATAATGGCTAAAATCCATTAAAAACAACTAAAAAATCTTATTATATGGTCAAAAACCCAAAATTGGACAAATACAGGGTGCAACCCCCTTTACTCGGGCTTCTAGCCATATGGGAGGCACCATATGCCCATGGGCTGGGCACGCTCTAGTTGAGCCCCTTGATTCCTGGCCCTTGGTTGTTGGCATGGCCATATGGCTTGATCCCTATACTCCCACGTGCCCTCTTGCTGGCTTAGACCTTGGTCTATAGCCCCTAGTTGCTGGCTAATCCCCCGCCGATCACGACCTATCCAAAACCCCGCGCCATATGCAATTCAAAAAGATATTATTCCATATGGCATAACAAGTCACACACATCCCATACAGTTATCCCGAGAGGTTAGTTCGTTGGTGAGAGTAGAGGTCAGGGGTTTGAAACTTGCGGGTAACAAATTTTTTTGACCCAACCAACATTGGCTAAATTTGGGGTGCCATATGGAACCCTTTGATTGGGCCATGTGTCACCTTATGATTCATCTATAAAATATAGTCATCGTATAGTCATCACATAATCAACATACATAGTCAGCTGCCATGTTAGCTGCCATGCCACCATTGTATATCCCAATCACCTATCCAGTCAGCTGCCATGTCAATATCCTTATAGCCCAGTCAACTACCATGTCAGCATCCGTACAACCCAATCACCCTGCCACGTCAGCTTTTGTATAGCCCAGACACCTTGCCATGTCAACATCCATACAACCACCTGTCCTCCGTACTTCCACGTGTTAGCATGTCATTGGGCCACATCATGTATAGATTGCCACGTGACACGTCCATACAATGCCACATGTCAATTCCATACTGGTCCAACTCAACTCGAAAAAACCAAAATTGAGTGACATGTGTTACCTCCTAGTGATGCCATGTCAGCATGATGACATCATCATGATGTCATGCTAACGTCACCTGTCATACTACTGACGTCAGCAGTATGACCTGTTGACTTTGACCAGTTTGACTTTTTGCCTATTTGGAAAATCAGCCAGAACACGATATCTTTCGCATACGACATCCATTTACGAAAAACATTATATGGTCGGAATTAGCATGACGAGATGAGCACAGTGGCACTTGTTTCATCTGATTCCAAGAACTTTGATTTTTAGGCCTTCGTAGATCCATTTTGGATCACCACGTGCCACACAAGTTTCAGGTGGGAGACAAAGTTTGGTTTCACTTGCAGAAAGAACACCTTACAGGGCCCCATTAGAAGCTTTGTACACTTTTCTATGGACCTTACACCATCACCAAGGTTGTGGGTGATAATGATTTTGAGCTCAACATTCTCCCCTTCCTTGGCTTGCAACCAATGCTCAATGTGGATCTTCTTAGGCCATATTTTCCACCATTATTGGACACCTCAGAGATAGCAGAACAATTGATACCAACAAAGATCAACCATGAATGTATGGAACAAGAATCCAATGATCATATCGTAAACAAATAAGTCAAGGGCACTTGCCAACAGAGGGTCCAGTTTTATCAGGTTGTCAAAGCAGGGAAACTGCTACACCAAGGCAAGTGGCTCACCCGGGGCCAAATTCAATAGAAATTTCCTCATCTGATGGGGGAAATAAAAAAAATGAATACCATTTATTCCTAATGGGGGAGGATTGATCCAGGTGGATATCGGTGGCCACCCACCTATTCCAGTTGGCTCATCTTGGCAGTTTTTTCTTAGTTTTCAGGTCCTAAACTTTCAGGGCCATTTTCAGGACCTAAACAACGTTTTTAGGGATCTCCATATTCAAAATATAGATTGGGTTAAATTTTGATGGCGTAAGGTGTGTTCCTCAGATATACCTTTCCAATGGGCTACCATGTGCCTAAACGAAGATCGTATGCAAAAGTTATGACCCCAGGAAGTTGATGTACCAACTTACCCCAACAGGGCCCATATGACTTTTGGCGCTTCATATCGTAGGGTTAGGTTTTTGGATGTCTAGTGTTTTGGCATTCATGTTTATTGTAAAAAAAAATTAAGAGCCTCATTGTGCTATATTATTGGGAATGAGCGCACCTGTCACATCTATTCTTAGAGATAAGATGCCACGATTCTAGCAAGCTTGTTTTCAGTCTACATTTTACAATTTCAACATATTTATTTATTGAATAGAAGTCAGTTTTACTGTATCTTTGTTATTGTTCATTGTGTCTTTGTGATAATAATAATAATAATCTATGTTAATTTCATTTTTCTCATAAAATCTAGATCACTATACTCATATGGGCCAACAACCAGTGCAAATTTGGGAAAATTTGTTTTCACTAACTTCGGCCTGAGTGAATTTGGGGGAAAAATAATAGTGGAGAACCGTAGTGAAAATCCCCAAATTCGTGGGAAAATTTTGGATTTAGTTGCCTCATAAATGTCGGATATGTTAAATGGCGTCAATCGAATAGGCTACAGAGTTAAATTCAATCTGCAAGGTTAAATTTCACTTTTTAATGGCTGCTACAACGTTGGGTAGAGTTTGATGAATTGACGACTACGAATAGATTTGATCTCAAGATCGATGACCTAGATTCATTTTAATAAATTTAAAAACTTCTAATGTTTTCAAAGTTTGGTAGATTTTTCAGATTGACGATCAAGATTCTTTTTAGGTGGTTGAGAAAATGAGACAGATCAGTGGTCTAGATTCATTTTCGGTCATTGGGAGGTTGGAGCAAGTCAACGGTCTAGATATTTTGAATGAAATATCGATGATCTATATTCGTTAGAGAATTTATCCAAAATTTCTAAGTGTCAAAGTTCACCAAAAAATTCACCGATGGTTGACGGTCGGACCGACCAGTTTGGAAAATAGTTTGGTTCATCCAAAATAAATCTCTAATCAACGATGGTGGAGGATCAAAATAATTTTGCGAGATGTTTCATGTGTTTGAAGGAAATCTCCGATGTTCAATGGTCGATGATCGATGATCGATGATCAAGAATTGATAAATTTATCAAGGTGTCTTAATTCGTCCAAGATAAGTTCTCGATGGATGATGAAGGAAAGAGGACGATGAAGTGTCATGCCATGTCAACATATATGTGTCATACCACATCAACCAAGTTGATACCATTAGATGATGTGTCATGCCATGTTAACACTTACGTGTCATTCCACATCAGTATAATTTCCACGTCGGACAAGTAATGATCAAAGGCTAATGGTAAGTGTTTGGGGAAATTATAACTAAATTGGTCGTCAAAGGAATTTGTCGATGGTTTGGGATCAACGAGGTTCATAGGAAACATTTGGTTTGTGGAGAGAAATAACTGATGGTTAATGGCCAATGATTGAGCGTTCGGGAGACCAATGGGAAAGTTTGGTTTACAATAATAAATATTCGATCGCTAATGCAGGGTGGATCAATGACCTATATTTCTTCCGATTTGAGATCGATGACTCAGATTAAGGAACTATTAAAACACTAAAACCATTCAAATTTCTATGAATTGTTTGGGTTTTTAAAAGTCATTAACTTTTAGGGCTATTTTGAGGCCATAAATGAAGTTCTTAGGAAAATGAAACCGAAGAGAACATTTAAATAAAATAACTTGGTAAGAGCTTTCCAATGAGCTACTTCGGGCGCAAAACAAAGCTCGTATGAGAAAGTTATAGTCGAGTAAGGGTAAAATTTTAGCACCAATTTACTTCTAGGGGGAATAAATCCTTGCTCAAAAGTCAGTTTGAGGCACATGAGCCATCTATGGAAAGATTATGAACAACAAAAGAAAAAAACTGAGCCATATTTGGGTTATGGGTATGTAAAAATGTGCAGGAAGATAAAGAAGACACATGTAGCATACATGGATAAATTGGGAAAAATAATCAAAATGTACTGTTTTTAGATTTCTGTGGTGAGAAATTTCAAAAATAATCAAAATGTATTCAAACCATAACTTTCAGCTCGGAGCTCTAATTTGAGAAAACGAATAGTCATTGGAAAGGTATTAAGGAGGAGGATACATTTTTCCACCCATAATTTTGAATTGGGTTTTAAATTTTTCTAAGAAATTAATAAAGTGATTATGTAGCAGTGAGAAGGTGGAAATTGCAGCATGTGAATGTTGTAACTTTCCTCTCAAAACTCAGAATGAGGCATGAGTACAACCATTGGAGAGATGTTTAGGATAATAATTTGTTTAAGTAATCATATTTTGGAATAGTGCATTTATATTCTTCATAATTCTAAATGAATGACTTGTAATCTAATTAATAAATATTTTGCAATATGCTTAATTCTAACAACAATTACTGAATGTACATTCTTGCAAAATTACAGATATAGGAAAGAATACTTTAGTTAGTATATGAGAACTAGATATATGGAGGATTCTCAAGCGAATTATAGCCATGAAGAAGAGATCATAGGTTTTCATATTAGCATGGGAAATGCTAAGACTGAGTATAATGGAAGAAGAGATAGGCATGAGCTTGTAACTATTAGAATCATGCAAAGAGAAGTGCATAGCTATAGAGCTGATAATCAAAGGATCATGAAAGCTCAAGAGGAAATACTACAAATCCTAAATATGTTGCAAAATAGATTCAACAAAGATTCAGGCACAAAGGAGTATCTAGAAGGTCAAGGAGTATTAGTTGGCATCAACATTCCCAAAGGCACTCGACTAGAAGAGCATATGCACATTCAAGGTTATCTGTAAACCCAAGTATGTCTCCAATCAGACATCACAGAAGGAGACATGGGTTTGATTTCTTGCAAGGGGAGCCAAGGAAAATCAATCCACCATCATTTGCTGGAGAGAATAAGAAAGAATAATACGCAGAAGCATGGCTGCTGAGAATGAGGAAATATTTCCAGTTGCATGACTACTCATCAAATGAAAAAGCCAAAATTGCAGCCTACCACCTTCAAGGAAAGGAATATATGTGGTGGGTTTGGATAAAGAAATTTAAGCACCTTGATGAGAAGAGAATTTCCTGCAAGCAGTTCAAGAAACATTTTTAGCAACAATACTTTTTAGAGCAATATTATGACAAGAAGATGTAAGAGTTATTTGAACTCAAACTTGGGAACATGACCATGGATGAATATGACAAAAATTTCTTGGAACTTCTCAGGTGTGTGAGCTTCATCAGGGATGAGAAGGTAAAAATTCATAGGTTCATGTGTAGGCTGCCATCCTTCTACAAGGATAAAATTTATTTTGATGAGCCCATTAATTTAGAGGAATCCATAAGAAAGAATTATATTTGTATGCGCATAAAATAGGAAGGCCAACTTTCCAAAAGACTTGGGATGACAAGAAGAAAGGAAAGATGAATCAAAGGAAGAAAGGATTCAAGACACCTTTCATAAGGAGTAGGTATCAAGCACATAAACAAGGGGAGCCATCTCAAGGTGATCATAAAATGATAGATTCCTTGGGAAAGAGGCCAAGACAAAAACCCATAAAGTGTTGGGGATGTGAAGGAGATCACATGTATAAATATTGTCCTCACCGAGGATATAAAATGAAGAGTATGCATAGAATAGAGCAAGAGGAGAAAATATAGGAAATGGGAATAAACATGCCAAGTATCTATGTAGCCTTGGACAATATACAAACAAACTATCAATCCCTCATGATTGAAGTGGAAGGTAAGATTGATAATCATCCCATAGCTATTTTTATTGATTCTGGAGCTAGTCATAGCTATATAGATCATAATCTTATTGAAATATTTAAAATGAAGAAATGTAAGCATGTAAAGTCTTGGTTAGTTCAACTAGCTACTGGAACCAAGAGAAGAATTAATGAGCTTGTTAAATAATTCCATATAAACATGAATGGATTTAACACTAAGGAAGATTTGAACATCATACTGCTTGTCTCTTATGACTGCTTGATTGGTATGGATTAGCTAGAAAATAATCATGTTGTTTTATATTGTTATAGCAAGGTTTTCACATGTCTTGACGAGGAAGGGAATTCAAGAATAGTGCAAGGTATTCCAAGGCCTATATCCGTCTGAGAGATTTCAACATTGCAACTAAAAAGAAGTTTTATAAAAGAGTGACAGATATATGCAACCCATATGGAAGAGCCAATGAAGGATACGTTTCCAAGTTTTGAAGACTATCCAGTCTTCAAAGAATACGAAGATGTATTTGAGGAGTTATCAGGATTTCCACCAAACAAGGATATAGATTTCTCTATTGACTTAATGCCGTGATCTACCCCAATATCTAATACTCCCTATAGAATGAGAACGTCATAGCTAAAAGAGTTGCAAATGCATTTAGAAGAGTTGTTGAAGAATGGGTACATACACCCAAATGTTTCTCCTTGGGGTGACCCAATTATTTTTTTCAAGAAAAAAATATCAAACGTTGATGTTGTATATTGACTTCAAACAACTAAACAAGGTTATAGTCAAGAACAAATACACTTTCCCAAGGATTGATTATATTTTTGATCAGCTGAAAGTAGCAAAGATACTATCCAAGATTGAATTGAGATTGGACTATCATCAAGTTAGAATCAGAGAAGAAGACATTACAAAACAACCTTTAGGAAATTGTATGGACACTATGAATTTGTGGTGGTGCCTTTTGGGTTGGCAAATGCACCAACTACATTTATGTGTCTAATGAATGGAGTGTTCATAGATGTCCTCAACAATTTTGTCATTGTATTCTTGTATGATATTCTCATCTATTTCAATATAGGGATGAGCATGAGAAACATTTAAGGATGGTGCTACAAGTGTTGAGAGAACACCAATTGTATTCCAAGTTGAATAACTGCACTTTCTATCAAAATTAGATCCATTATTTGGGCCACATTGTTTCAAAATATGACATAATAGTGGATCCAGAAAAGATTGAAGCAATCAAGAGTTGGCCAACACCAACAAACATTTTAGAGGATAGATCATTTATGGGTCTAGCTAGTTATTACAGGAGATTCATCATGGGATCCTCCAAGATTGCAAAGCCAATAACATATTTGCAAAAGAAAGGAGTAAATTTTGAATGGAGTTCCAACTGTGAAGACATTTTTTAGTGATTAAAATATTTATCAACCAATGCACCTATTTTGAAAGTAGCAGATCTAGACAAAGATTTTGTTATATGCACAAATGCATGCAAGGAAGGGCTCAATGGAGTCCTTATGAAAAATGGACATATAATTTTTTATGAGTCTAGAAAATTGAAGGAGCACGGAATAAATTATGCCACACGTGACTTAGAGTTGGAAGACATACTACATGCCTTAAGGATGTAAATGCATTTCCTTATGGGAAGGAAGTTTGAATTAAGGACCGTTATATTACTGAGAGGGGCGGTGAATTAGTAATAAGAAATCTTAGTACTTTTAACCACAACATATTCTTCAACAATAATCAATTGTTTATCATTAGCATTCAATATATCATCAAAAATATAATCATAAACAACATCACATAACAATAGATGCACAATACAATGGAATTTATGTGAAAACCAAAATGGGAGAAAACTACTTAATGATTTTCTTATATATCAAAAGAATACATTCATTGGAAGAACCAACTTATGATTCTACATCTACAATTGGAAGGAGGCTCCAACCCCCTATTCTTAGGTTCAAACCTGAAGGAAGCTACAACTCCTTGAATTCTCTAGCTCCAACTAGAAGGAGGCTACAACCCTCCTAAGTTCTCTAGCTACAACCAAAAGGTGGCTACAACCACCTATCCTTGCCCCATCCAACCTCCCTGCAATATAAATGTAGACCAATTGTCACTATCAAAAAAATTTCCACTGCCACTGTCACTGTCACTCTATCTCTTTCTATATCACTCTATCAGTGTCACTTCCACTCTATCTCATCAACATGTATTTTCTCATCAACCAACTAACACCTATACCATACCATGCATTAACTGTATTCCAACATATATACTATCTCATGCATCAATCATGAACCAAAGATACATCAATAAAGAATAGTGAATCATGAACTATGTGTAACCTATACCATAGACCATACCATCAACCATATGCAGATCTGTACCATATCATTAATGAAGTATCCACTCATGCATATGCCACCATACAACATGAATATGCCTCAACCATATACAATAAATTCAAAGATAAGAACTATAAGGACCATGTCATATGTTGAACCAGATATAAGAGTGCTCCTCATTCAACCAATCTACCAAGATATACCATATCCAAATAAAATACCAACCATACCAAGTATGCCTCAAGCATACACCATATCATGACAATAAGTAACCATAAAAACAAGTATATAACCATACCAATACCTCTGTAGTTGACCTGAAACTCTAATATGTTGACCTGTAGACTTCCTTCAGATCTTTAGGGATATGGTACCAACATCTACTCAAGAATTCATTATATTTTCACATATATGCGACCTTCTCTTCTACAACCCACAATTATTTGTACTTCCTTTCACTATATCCATGCCTTGCTGACTTTCAACCCATAGATACCTCATGAACTAGTGTTTACTGCAACCCCAAGACTTTCTCCTTGGACCCTCCTGTGTTGCCTCAGAAATATGTCGTCACAACCTTAGCAAAAGAACACTAATCACAAGAAAGATAATCAATGAATAAATTGGTGAGTGTACTTTTTAATGACTCCTTGAGGCATTTATATATATTTTCATGCTAACCTCTCTCTTTACTTTAGGTATTTCTTATTGAAACCACTTTACCCTTTGACTAAGACTTGTAACTAGATAGGGGATTCTTGACCACTCTTTGGGGATTCCAACTTTACAAGGCCATATCTCCCTAACCATGATGAATCACGTGGAATTACACACATCACCGAAAATGGCATGATGAGTACTATCCATCTAGGAGGGTATTTTCTACATTTACTTTGTCCTTCATGTCCATATTCCTCATTAAACTTCGGGTACCAAAAACACACTGTCGGTGCTTATTCAAGGGTTGACATCAATGACAACTAAATTATCAATAGTATCCCCCTTTGGAATTGATGAAAACACTTAGGAATGACAATACGTATTCCCATGCTCCCCCTATGACCATCGCTCCCTATGTCTGCATGCTTCTTTCTCTATCTCCATGCCTAGCTCTATATCTCCCCCTTTGAAATCAATTGCAAAGGGTAATCCTCCTCTTGGAGATGCTCCCCCTGTCTATAGGCCTCTTTTGTCTCTACTGACTCTTCTCTTCATGGTGCTTCCTCATGTAACTCTCTAATGTATATGAAAATTATTCAAAACAATTTGCTTCTTGAATTCTTCAAGACTTCTGTTTCTCTCCACCTATCTTGTCAAGTTTGATGCCATGTGGATCATTGTGGGGAATAAAATATTACAAGATTGGTGAAGATATCTTCAATCTTCTCTTTTGTCTCGTCATACTCTAGCTTGATGTTCTTCTCTGTATCCTATTCTCGTAGAAAATGATACTTGATCGGAATGCACTTCTTCTTAGAGTGCATCATTGGATTCTTTGAAATACTAATGGTGTTAGTGTTGACACAAAGTATTGAAATGGGCTCATCATACTTTACTTGAATATCCTACAAAGGTTGCTTCATCCAAAGAACCTGAGTACAACATGTCGTTGTTGCAATGTATTCTGCCTCTACTATGGAAGAAGATACCGATGACTATTTCTTTCTTAGCCACAATACCAGAAACTCACCCAAGTATAAAGCTACTCCATTTGTACTTCTTATATTAAGAATGAAACCTTCCCAATTTGCATATGTGTAGGAAACAAGAGATAGATTCTTCCATTTTGGATAGCATAATCCAAATTCTTCTGTATGTTTGAGGTGTCTGAATATCCTCTTCATTTCCATAACATGTGATTCCTTTGGTTCTTCTTGAAACCTTGCAACCTGTCCAACTTACTGCATCACATCTGGTCTAGAAGTTGTCACATATAGTAAAATTCCAATCATCGATTTGTATTGTCTCTGATCCACATCCTTAGAATCATCATCCTTACTTAACTTATAATTGGTATGCATGAGAGTACTGAATGGTTTTCAATATGTCATTCCAAACTTCTTCAACATTTATCTAATATACTTGGTCTGATAAATGAAGATACCTTTGTTGCTCTGATATATCTAGAGACCAAAAAAGTAAGACAACTCTCCTAGCAATGACATCTCTACCTCATTCTGCATGTTTTTTTCAATTTTCTGACTCATCATGTCATCATCACTTCCAAAAATAATATCATCAACATAAACTTCAATTAATAGGATACTATATTGATTTACCTTTTTGTAGATATTTCTATCTGCATTTCCCTTTCTGAATCCTTGTTGTTGTAAGTATCTATCCAATCCTGAATACCATGCTCTGGGGACTTGTTTGAGACCATACAAGGACTTCTTTAACTTGAAAACATAATTTTCCTTCTTTGATAGATGAAATCCTTCTGGTTTCTCAATGTAGACTTCTTCCACTAGATATCCATTTAGGAATGCTGAGTTCACATCCATATGATACACTTTAATATTCTTGGAGCATGCATAAGCTAGTATCATCCTGATCGCTTTCATCTTAGAAACTGGGGAAAATGTCTCTTCGAAATATATACCTTGAACTTGAGAATATCCTTTTCATACCAACCTTGCTTTGTTTCTAGTAACTCATCTGTCCTCATCCAATTTGTTCCTAAAGATCCACTTTGTACCAATTACATTCTTGTTCTTCGGCCTTGGAATCAATTCCCAAGTGACATTCTATTATATCTGGTCTAACTCTTCACCCATAGATTTGATACATAATTCATCCTTGCTAGCTTCTTCAAAAATGCTCGTCTCAATAGTATATTGTAGTGTTAGATGTTGTTGTTTTGGTGAGCGGATTCTTCTTCTGGTTTCAACTCCTACATCTTTATTTCCAATAATCTATTCTGATGGATGATTTTTATGCACTTGTCTATTGGGTGTCTTTAGAGGTACTTGAAGATCTTGTTTTTATTTCTCTTCTTCTAGTTGCTCTTCTTCTTCATCTGATTCTTCATCTACTTCTTCTTCTGTCAAATATTCTTCGTGATCCTGTTCCATTGAATCTTTTCTACTTTCTTTTATCTTTCGTCCATCTATCTCATCAATCATCACATTGATTCTTTCTACTATTTTATTGAGTCTTAGACTGAAACATTTTTATTCTTTCCTTTTTCTTGAGTACCCAACCAATATGCCTTTATCAAATCAAGAATCAAATTTTCCAATTCTGCCATCCTCTCTTTTAATGTAGCACTTGCTTCCAAAAACTCTGAAGTTCTTCACATTTGTTGGTCTTCCTTTTCATAGTTCGTATGGAGTATTATCACTATTATTTATGAGCATCCCTCTTTTTTGAATGTGAACTATTGTAGGCATTTCTTGTACCCAAAAGACATCTGTCAACTTGGATCCATTAACATGGTTCTATCCATTTCCTATATTGTTTTGTTCTTCCTTTAAACAACTCCATTTTGTTGAGGTGTCCTGGCTACTAAGATTTTCCTCTTTATCCCATGTTCATTGCAGAATTCCATGAATTCCTTGGATGCAAATTATCCTCCATTGTCTGATCTTAAACACTTGATTTTCAACTCTGTCCTAGTTTCAACCATCTCTTTTTATGCCTTGAAATTTTTGAATGCCTCTGAATTCTTATTTAGAAATCAAACTGCAATCATTCTTATGTAGTCATCAACTAGTAGCATGAAATATTGTTCACCTTTCAATCCTTTTGTTCTTTTCAATCCAACTAGATCAATATGTACAATATCCAGTGGTTTTGTTGTGGAATACTCCTTTGACTTGAACTTTGTCTTGGTTTGGTTTCCCTGTAGACAATGCTTGCATAGAGTGCTTGTTGGCTTCGATATCTCAGGAATTTCTCTTACTGCTTCCTTTTTTCTGACTTTGACAAGATTATCAAAATTCACGTGACCCATTCTTCTGTGTCAGAGCCAACTTTCATCGTCCTTTCCTATTTAATTTAAAAAATATATGTTTCTTGAAGTCCTTATAGTTGTAGCTACCAAATTGCCTGATTTTTCTTTCCTTATTTCACACTTCTTTGAATCAAACACAAGTTTTTTTCCTTGATCACACATTTGACTTAGACTTAGTAGATTATGTTTCATGTCTTTGACCAATAAAACATTTTTTTTCATGGCATCCTTACTTCTGATCTTGAATGTGCCCTTTCCAATGATCCTAGATGTGTTTTTATTCCCAAATGAAACCGATCCATCTCTTTCCTTATTCAATGTCAGAAACATGTCTTTATCACCTGCCATATGTTTTGAGAATCCACTGTCAACATACCATCAATGTTTCTTGTGTTGAGCTTGTAGAGAAAGATTGCATTCTTCAATGTTGAATTGATCCTTCTTTATTATCCATATTCTTTATGGTTCCTTCTTATCATTGTTGATATTATTCTTTGGTTCTCTTGGAGGAATAGTGAGTCTGCAATCTCTAGTGATATGTCCAAAGTTGTTGCACTTGTATCATTCTACCTCATCACTTAATGATCCA
This sequence comes from Picea engelmannii, assembly GCA_009831015.1. Lineage (NCBI taxonomy): Eukaryota > Viridiplantae > Streptophyta > Pinopsida > Pinales > Pinaceae > Picea > Picea engelmannii. The sequence goes on from ML777883.1 coordinate 424,003, forward strand.
AATCTATTGTAGCTTCTATTTTGTGCTTCATGATATCTTCTTGGATAAATATTTCTTGTATAGCCCTCATCATTTCTTATGTTCTCAGTATTGGCTCTACAATTCACAACTTTGTGCCCAAAATTATAACATGAATAACATGAAACAAGAAAAACAGTTTGATTCCTGGGAGTATAATATATTCTGAATGGTGTCACTCTTTTGAATCCTTCTTGTTCTTTAGGTATTTCTATAGTTGGCTATTGTTGATATCGATTTCTGTATCTTCTAGGTGGTGTAATTTCTCTATAATCTTCCTCTTGAATTTTCATGTCTTGTTCTTTCGAGGGACCTTTGACGGCTTCTGCATAGTTTATTGGTTCTTCTTCTTGCTCTATCATTTTGGAGCTTAAACCTTGCTCTGTCGTTTTGGATCTTGAACCTTTCTCTGTCTGCGTCTAAATGTATCCTAATCTAGATCTATCATAGTAGGGTCTTTGACTATTAATGATATTATCTAATATCCTTGTATTTTTTTTTTGCATGTCCTTGTTCTGAAGATCTTTTCTTAGAATTACTATCTTTGCTTCTATTTTTGCAATGATATGTCCTTTTCATCTAACTTTTCTATGAGTACTTATTTAATCATATTGTCTCCTTCTTCCTATAGTTTTATCTTCGTGATTGTCTGCTCAACTTATTTGGAATTATGAGATTCTTCTTTCTTCGTTAGTTCTTCTTGGAGTGACTTAATTTTATTATTTTCTCTTTTAATAAATTATTTGGCACTCAATAATTCTTCTCTATAGTTGACTTCTACCTCTTCATATTCTTGTTTGGATCATTCTTCATCGAAGTCTTCGATTTCCATGAATAATACCCTTTCTGTATCACTGTCCCTGACTTCATATTCATTTGATGAGGAACTTTCTTGCTTGGTGCACAGGATTTTCTAGAAAAACTTATTTTTATTTCTTCTACCCGTTTGAATTTGCTTTTTCTTTTTAGGGTCATCTTCTTTTTCATTTCTTTTCTTTTTCTTATAAGGAAATTTACTAGCAAAATGACCAACACCATCACAATTAAAACAAATCAATGGAATCTTACCTTTGTATTTGTCAGTTCCCATTTTCAACCTTATGACGAAATTATCCACCTCTTCATCTTCCTCTAAATCATCGTTGCAACTACAATATGACTTTGTCTTTGTTTTTTTATCATTCTTCTTTATCTTCTTTGATGCCTTGAATGCTTCTTTCTTCATGACTAGATTGTCTTGCTCTGTTCTCATCTCATAAGCTGTGAGTATCCCGTGCAACTCATCCATGCTCAAGGTGTCTATATATTCTCTCTCTTCGAGGGATGAAATATTTTGATCATACCTCATAGGTAGAGACCTCATTACCTTTTGAACAATGATTGTTTCCTTCATTTCTTCTCCCAAGCCCTTGATGGCATTGACTATCTAATTAATTTGTAGAAAGTAAGAGGCAGCGTTTTCATCTTCCTTCATATTCATTTGTTCGAAATTGACTCTAAATGTTTGAATTTTGGATGCTTTAACTTTGGCTTCTCCTTCATAGATATTCTTCATTTTTTCCCAAATTTATTTTGTGGATTCACAGTGCATAACCTTGGTGTATATTGATTCAGTCAAACCATTCAGGATGATAGTTTTAGCTCTATAATAACTGTCTTCAAGTTTCTTTTCACCCTTATCTGTCGAGGGAGTGGATGGTATCCATCTACTATTTCTTTCCAAACATCGAATCCTTGTTCATGTACATATGTTTTCATTTTTCTTCTTCAGAAGTCATAGTTCTGACTATCAAACTATGGTACCCCAATCCTAGCATAGTCCATGATATCCTTCCAGTGGTTAGACTGCTTTCTAAAGGACCTGCTTTGATACCAATTGTTGGATTACTGAGAGGGGGGGTGAATCAATAATGAGCAACCTTAGTACTTTTAACCATAAAATATTATTCAACAATAATCAACAGTTTATCATTAGCATTCAATATATCATCAACAATATGATCATAAAAAACATCACATCACAATAGATACACAATACACCTGAATTTACATAGAAACCCAAATGAGAGAAAACAATGGAATTCTTTTCTTATATATCAAAATAATACATTCATTTGAATCACCAACTTTTGATTCTCCATCTACAACTGGAAGGATGCTCCAACCCCCTATTCTCATGCTCCAACCTAAAGGAAGATACAACTCCCTGTATTATCTAGCTCTAACTAGAAGAAGGCCACAAACCCTTGAGTTCTCTGGCTCCAACCAGAAGGTGGATACAACCACCTATCCTTGCTTCGTCCAACTGCCCTGTAATATAAATGTAGACCGACTATCAATATCACAAACTCTACCACTATCATTGTCACTATGTATTTGTCACTTTCACTGCCACTCTGTCTCATCAACCTGTATCTTCTCATCAACCAACTAACACATGTACCATACCATGCATCAATTGTATTTCAACATATATATTATCTCATGCATTAATCATGAACCAAAGATACATGAATAAATAATAGTGAATCATGAGCTATGTGTAACCTATACCATACACCATACCATCAACCATATGCAGATTTGTACCATATCATCAATAAAATATCCCCTGATGCATAATGCACCATACAACATGAATATGCCTCAACCATATACATTCAACTCAAAGATGAGAACTATAAGTACCATGTCATATGATGAACCAGATATAAGAGTGCTCCTCACTCAACCAATCTACCAAGATATACCATATCCAAATACCATACCAACCATACCAAGTATGCCTCAAGCATACACCATATAATGACAAGAAGTAACCATCAAAACAAGTATATAACCATACAAATACCTCTGTAGCTGACCTAAAACTCTGAGATGCTGACCTGTAGACTTCCTTCAGACCTTTAGGGACCCAATACCAACATCTGCCCAAGCCTTCGTTAGCTTTTCATAGATATGCAACCATCTCTTCTACATCCCACAAATATTCATGCTTTCCTTCACTGTAGCCTGCATACATCCACGCCCTACTAACCTACAACCCATGGATACCTCATAAACTAGGGTTTGTTGCAATCCCGATACTTTCTCCTTCGACCCTCCTTTTCTACCTCAGAAATATGTCGTCACAAACTTAGAAAAAGAACACTAGATCACAAGAAATATAATCAATTAATAAGTGTGTAAGTGTACTTGTGAATGATTCTTTGAGGTGTTTATATATGTTTTCATAGTAACCTCTCTCCTTACTTTAGGGATTTCTCATTGCAACCCCTTTACCCTTTGACTAAGAATTGTAACTAACTAGGGGAGTCTTTACCACTCTTTGGGGATTCCAACTTTACAAGGTCATATCTCCCTAACCGTGATGAACTACGTGGCATTCCGCATTTCACTGAAAATTGACACAATGAGTACTATCCATCTAGGAGGGTATTTCCTACATTTACTCTGTCCTTCATGTCCATATTCCTCATTCAACTTCAGGTACCAAAACTACACCATCGGAGCTTATTCAATGGTTGACATCAATGAAAACCAAATTATCAACAAGGACATACCATAGTGGTCTGAAATATTTTTTTCAACAACCAACAGTAAATGCCAGACAAACTAGATGGTTGGAATTTCTTAGTGAATATAACTTTGAAATCAAGAACATAAAGGGAAAAGCGAATAATGTGGTTGATGCACTCAATAGAAGGGTGCATAAAATACATGCTACAATGATTATTATGTACAAAATAAATTTAAAGATAGAACTATAGAGGCTATAACAACAAATGAACATTACGAGAAAGTTAAAGAAAAGTTATAGTAGAATAATGTACAACAAAAATATAATGATTACAAAGTAGAAGAAAATGGAATTGTCTTATTCCGGAACATATTTTATGTTCCTAATTCTCAAGAGTGGAGAAATTTGATTTTGAAGGAGATGCACAATGTGTCATACGCTAGACATTCAGGATACCAAAATACTTTTACAGCTATAAGAGGCCAATATTTTTGGCCTGGTATGAAGAGAGATGCCATATATTATTTGGCTACATGCATGGAATTTCAGAAGGTAAAGGATGAGCATAGAGATCTAATGAGATTTCTCCAGCCATTGTCCATTCCTGAATGGAAATGGGAAGTTGTTACTATCAATTTCATTACGAAACTTCCTAGGACAACAAGGAAACATGATTCCATCATGGTAGTGGTGGACAAGCTTAGAAAGGCCACACATTTCATTCCTGTAAAATTAACTCATAAAGCAATCAATATTGTAGAAATTTATATGAGAGAAATTGCTAGGCTACATGGTGTGCCTAAGGCAATAGTGTCAGACAAAAATCCCGAGTTCACTTCCAATTTTTGGAAGGGGTTATTTAAAGGATTTGGGACCAATTTGAATTTGAGTACAACATGTCATCCAGAGTTAGATGGGCAAATAGAAATAATTAATTGGATAATTGAAGATATGTTGGGAATGTATGTAATGGATAAGCCTTCTAGGTGGGAGGTCTATATCCGTTTAGTTGAGTTTTCTTACAATAATTGGTATCATGAATCATTGAATATGAGCTCATTTGAAGCATTGTATGGAAAAAAATGCAACACACCAGTAATTTCGGGTAACCCAACAAACAAATTTGTGATTGGGCCATAATTGTTAAGGGAAATGGAATAACAAATGCAAAAGATTAGGAAGAATTTGAAAGTTGCACAAGATCAATAGAAGACCTATGCTGATAAAATAAGAACACATAGACAATTCAAAGTGGGAGAGCATGTGTTTTTAAAAGTTAAAGAGAAGAGATATTCTGGGCCTTTTGAGATATTAGAAAAGATAGGGGCAATTACATGCATGCTAGAATTACATGCATCCATGAGAATTCATAACGTGTTTTATGTTTATTTATTAAAAAAGTATGTGCATGATTCTAATCATGTGATTTATTGGAATTTGATGAAGGTGAAACACGAAAGGGATTTCCCAATGGAACTAGTGCACATCCTAGACCGAAAAGTCAAATTTCTCAAGAACAAATACATTGGCTTGGTAAAGGTTCAATGGACCTACTACGGTCTTGAAGAATCTACATGGCCGCACAAGAAAGGTATGCAGGGAGCATACCCACAATGTTTTGCAAATTTTGAAGAAAAATGAATGTACATTTGTCCATAATGATGGAATATCCAAAAATACTGAGAGGGGGGGGGGTGAATCAATATTGCCTACTTTTTCTTATTAATTCCTTCAATATTAATAACACACATTAATTGTTCAATTAATTAATATATGATGAACAACAAACCCTTATGAACACAAGATTTTATCATGGAACTCAACAGGGAAAAACCACCAACACTTTTCTATTAACTGCAAAATTATGTTTTTACAAGTTACATAGAAGGAAGATGTTCTTCCTTTTCGATCAACACCAACTAATAAAGATGCACCCACACCCTTGTTCACAAGCACCAATTGGTAGGAGGTTTTGACCCCCTGTTTAGTCATCTACAAATGACAAGGAAGCACCTACTCCCCTTGTTCACCAACACCAACTGGTAGGAGGATTCGACCCCCTGTATAGTCAGCTACAAATGACAAGGAAGCACCTACTCCCCTACAGGCGCCAACCTACCATTGCACCACCCAACCACCCTTAATTTCATAATGAAATTCAATCTCTTATGCTTTTCATTGAATTTGATTCATGTAGCCATTAACACAAGTCCTATTAGATTTGACCTTTTGACTTCGACATGTTTTCCCTTGCTCCACCCTTCGTCCCTTTATGCAGGTTATAACACTTATAAATTTTTTACTATACTCTGTTCAAGGTGTTCATAAACACACAGAGATACTATAAATTCTTCAAGTCTTATTAGAGTTATTAATTGCTGCACTTTCTACTTGTCTGCTGCAACCTCTCTCTAGTCAAACTTCATCTCATGCTCTCTGGATTCTGTCATTTAATCTTCAATGAATTTGTTCCAATCCAATAAAGGTATTCTATATCAAATACTGATTGCATAACTGCTTCTCTGTCTTATTTTTTTCTTGATCTTCAATAAGACATTGACCTGCCCATTAGAACCAACAATTATTCTTCTTGAACTCTACTTCTGTTTTGATATTATTTTTTGAACTACAGAGACACTTTCTTCTCACCACTCTTTCTCGTTTATATAATATTCAAACTGGTGTGAGTTATAACACATTGTTTCCTTTTGTTTGGACCATCACACCTCTTCATTTAACTTAACCATAATCTATGAAAATACTTTATTTCTCTTATTCCATATGACCATAGGAGGTCACCAGGCACTAGACCAAGTGAGTGCTTGATCACTTATCAAAATCAACGATCAATTTTTAATTTCCCAATGAGTGAACAATTCATGTTTATTTTTGGAGTTTGGGACTTCGGAGTTTCGGATAATCACTGCTCCATTTTCCTCCGGAGTCATCACCTTCCGAGTAAGTAATAAAATGGTGGAGACCGCTTGCTGTCAGTTAGCACTTCCACTTACACTATCCTTCCACTGTACTTGATCAATGGTCGAGAATGCTCCTGAAGTTTTCTTCAGATCAGACGACTCATGTCCACTTAGGGACTTCGGCCTTCGAGACTTTGGGACTTAGGGAATTTGCTGGTGGTGAAACTCCCGAAGTAAAAAATCCCAGAGTGATGTAACTTGCTGACGTCACTTGTTGACATGGCACTTCCTGAGTGGCTGCCACATGTCACCTAGATTCATGGCTTACGTATTCTTAAAGTACCTATGGGACCTTCACACTTGTCACCACCTGATTGGGCCACATGTCTTGGCTGACGTTACTCTTGATGACGTGGGATCTCAATTTCTGTGCTACGTGTCTTAACCTCGTGACTTCAGAACTTTGATCTTTGGGTGAATTTACATGTTCTCAACTCCATTTCGTCGAAGTGGTCAGTGTCGAAGTTGACCATCATCCTGATACGATGGTCATCATGTATTTTCTAGTTCTAATGGTTCTCATTCATTTCAGCCTTTGGGACTTTGGGTAATTCAATTTCTCCACTTCCCAATTCTCTCGAAGTGAGATTCTCCGAAGTGTAAACCTAGGGTAGCTTGACTTCATCTAATAGTCATTCTTTAACCCAAAAAGGCTTAACATGATCCAACGCTTGTTGGGAATTCGGTTATTCAGGATCTAGGGCCTTTGGCCTCACTTATCCTATCCTTATGTTTTCCTCTATCCGACGATCAGGATATCTCCCGAAGTGTTTCCTTAGATCAGACGACTTATGTCAATTTTTGGAGATTTGTGGCTTATTCTGTCCTTCCCCTAAACATGATCTAACGATCCTGATATCTCCCAAAGTGTAATTCATATCAAACGGTTCACATTTTCTTTGGTACTTTGGCCTTTGGGTGATCTTACTTGTTCTCAACCCTTTTCTCCCAAAGTGCTCAGCGTCGAAGTTGACCACTGCTACCTTGGCATGCTCTAAATAGATCAGATGGTCCTTATTTACTTCGAGACTTCATATCAGACGATCTTTGTCTTTTCTTATCCTATCCTTCCACTCAACTTGATCCATCAGTCGAGAATGCTCCTAGAGTAGATCAACGATTAGGGATGATTGCGGGGTCCCAACTAACAGGATGTTTAAACTGCTCATTGGTAGTGGAACTAATGCTGACCGTAAAACTATTTGATGGGTGACGATCGACGATCTAGACTAATTGCAGGATTGGAATTAACGCATTGTTTAATTATCCCTTCTCTCTCCACGATCAATCCCTGCCCTTGATCTGCACTTGCATATCCGACGGTCACAACTTGATCTGATCATTGACCAATCCTCCAATAGTCCTTAAGCCCACAGTCACTCATATGACCAACATGCAATGTATATATATATAAAATATATTTCCAATGAACGACCGAGATCCTTCGTCATCAGATCGACAATATTTTCACTTTGACCAAAAGGTAGGGGGCCTGACATGTCGTCCCAGGCTCTAGGATGGTGAGATTCTCGAGGAGTCCAAACACTTGGAGCTCCCACCATACCCTTGCACTATGCATCGATAAGCTATGGAGAGTGTTGAGTATATAATACTACACAATATTTTTTGCACTTCCAATGTGGGATAAATCTCGTTACATGAGACTATCAACATTGTTAATTTATTGATCGAACGGTTGTTGAGGCTTCTCACCTTTTCCTGTGCATCGATCGAATTCTCAGTATGTCCATCGATCCCGATGACATTTATACAATGCTCTCTTCCTTCTGATATTTGATCTCTAGATACTGTCTAACATTTTCTGCTAACTGTTATACTGCATATATTTATTTGTCATGAACTCTGCATATTGTTATACTGTTTGACATCAATGACAACACATTAATGACACTATGTCCAACACATAAGCGAGTGAAGACTCCATTTTGATAGTTGGAGTTTCTGGAGCCAAAAATATGATATTTCATGTCCAATCAATGTGTGGGTTGAAGGTAAATGGATTTGTTGGTTGGAATTGCTGCGTGAGTCATTAAGTTGTGGAATTATCAAGTATTCTGATGTGATTTTTTAATATATGTCAATGTGTAAATTGTATGGTTATGTGCATTGAGTACATTGTAGTTTATAAGGGGAGGGGAATGTAAATTCCTCGTTTTCAAACCCAAAACTAGTGATGTATATTGTAGATGTAGTATATGGCCAAGAGCCAAGTGATGTATATTGTAAATAAAGTATATGGTTGAGAGCCAAAGTGATGTAATGTGTAAATCATGTAAAATGAATACAATGAATAAAATGTATCACCAACTAAAAATGGACACGAACAAAGATTTGGGGTCTAAGTTTACACAAGAGAGGGAATGAATCCAATGGGGAGAGTTTACCCATGTTTATTAAACCCAAACCCTTTTTTTCTAAATTATCCTTAACACGAATCTTCCATTCTTTGTTGAGTGTTCTAGAGTCCAATCATTTAATTTAGGTAAGAGGGTGGGTGTGAGATTCACTTCCCATAGATATTGAGAGCATGGGGGTTGAGTAAAATCATCTTGGGGAAGAGTGAAATTCAAGAAAGAAAGAGAAAGAGGGGAAATTCATATGGGTAGGAGACCAGAATTACAGATTCACATTTTTGCATAGAGAGCATTTTTTACATGGATTTTTTTTGGCCAACAAAGGAGTTATGAGTGATGAATATTGAAGGAAACTATTGTGGGCATGTTTGGTAGCTATTTGGAGTTGTAATTTTATGGAGAAGGAGACCGTAGTCCTATGAGTGACGAGTTTCTCGAAATTCATCGAGGAAAGAACGTGTTTTGTTGCTGGGTGAATTTGTGTTGCGACTATAGAATTCCTAAGGTGCCAATAAGTAGTTTTCCTATACAACCTATGATAGAAGCCTTAGAGGGGAGTGGAAAGGCCTAAGGGACTGTGATTAGTGAAGGGGGATTCCATCCCTTTGGTTGTGTAGGTTGAGGGGAAAAAAGTAGGTGGACTAGAATTAGTTGTGGGAATTGAATTTTGAGAGGGGGACATTATCCAACCTTAGGGACCATCGTCTCTTGTGGATTCATAGCCCCATCTCAGTTGTGACTTGTTGTTGAGAACTTGAAAAACAATTCTACGATTGGGAGGAACTTGTGTCCTTTGTAGCGGGTTGTACACTTTCACAAGATAAGTGTTCTTATTTGGTGTGTCCACGTATGATAAATGTTGATATAGTTGTTGTGCATTTTACTTTGATTTATCTTGGTTAAATACTTCTTGTTGTGAGTAGAATGATGCATTCAAATATTTAATTATGTGGTTAAATGTCATTGTATGTTGTTTAGTTGTTGTTGTGAATAGTTAAATTAGTTGCATTCATGTTTTTAAGTAGCATAGAAAATTGCATGAGCTTGAATGTCATGTTGTGTTTTATGTCCACATTTAAATTTGGTATCATAATTTTTTATTGATTCATTTTAGTAGTGACGTGATCCATCTAGGGGTTGGGTACATTACAACCTATGGATCATAATAGGTGGAGAGAATAGAGAGGGATTGGTGGGGGTGGAAATCAAGGGATGAGGATGGGGAATAAACATGGTCTTTTTAATTTTAACATTCACCAACTTCTAGGATTCCAGTTTGTTGGGTATGTGTTATATTCTTTGCACAAGTAGTAGTGTCTGAGCGCCTGTGCTGGGCGGAGCCCCCCGCGCGGAGGTTCGGGGGCAGCGCCCCTGAAATTTTTTTTTCGGGCCGACATATTTTCACCGGGCCGACATATTTCCGGGACGACATATTTCCGGGACCACATGATATTGAGTGGTTTTTGGCACATGGTTTTTTGCCGATGGTTTTCTATTTCCGGTTAAGGAATTAGGGTTTTGGACTAATCCAGGTCATTGGGTTAGGGTTTTGGATGTCGCTGGCTCCTATATGTATATTGTATTGTAAACAATGTAACACAAGTGTATCAATATAATATATGCTGGTTTTCCTGGTTTGGGTTTTCAGGTGAAAAATCTCTGTGTAATGTTTGTATTTGCCATTGTATCTTTTCTGTTCTTTTTTGAATATCAGTTTGCAGTAGATATTGTACAAGGTTAGAATTTTCATTTGGTATCAGATCTTTATTAGCTTTAGGGGGATGCCTTTGTCGTCAAGGGTTTGGCTCGGGACTGTGATAAGCCTTGTTACAGTGGGAGATCTGCGGTATTGTTTTTCAGGTGAAAAGAAATGG
>ML777883.1:441163-464009 GCA_009831015.1 Picea engelmannii
AGAGAGAGAGAGAGAGAGAGAGAGAGAGAGAGAGAGAGAGAGAGAGAGAGAGAATGACAAATTATAACAATAGTAGGAAATTGTAGAAGAACCAAAATACCACAAATAGTAATATCTTTAATGATGAAAGCAATGTTTAGTTTCCTCTTTGAGGAGGAAACCTCCAGTTGACCCAAGATACAATTACAATATGCTTCACAATACATCCCATTACAATTCTTCTACTTCTTTATATAGTTTTAGTAGCCTCATAGGAACTTTCTAGTAATCCTTATTAGAATTATTGATTTCATAATAGTTTCTATCAAACTTCCAAAGAACTTTCTAGTAAGTGGGACCTTCTAGTAAGCCTTCTTACAATTATTGATTTGACACTATATGACTACATGGGATTTATTTAATAGAGATGGCCTCAATATATAGAGACCTATCTACTTAAGGGGGTTAGGGTAGGAGCCTAACATACAAATTATTATTTTTTGATGGTATTCTTACAATCCATCAAGAAAAACATTTTACTAAACATATATACTACCAAATATAGGTAGTCATTCTCTTTTCTTATTTTTTGCAAACCCCCAACAAAGTCCATGCATATGTTTTCCCATGGCATTGTAGGGATTCAAAGTGGACTATATATTCCCATCTTCATATTACTAATATTACTAGTAAAACATAAAATACATCCAATCATAAACCTATATACTTATTATTGCAACTTGGGCCAATAAACATACCTTTACAAATTAGCCATAGCCCATGAAACATTGGAGATGTGAGTCTCCCTTATCAGTTGTACTCTTTCTTCCCCAAAGCTTCTTCACCTTATAGAGTAATATATATTATATACGACATCAATTTCTACTTGTTCTTTTTGTCCTTGCAGTTGCTAATACACCCCTACAAATCCTCATCTTAAACACACTCTTCAATGTATGATTCATATGTGAATGGTTTGATGTGCATAATGGATCATATAGTTGTGATTTTTGGTGCTTGTGGTTTGGATAGAAAATGAAACAACATTTTGGTTGTTCCCTTATTATATCTAATCACTAGATGAAATTGTTCTATAAATCCAATCCATTTATGGGGTCTTACTTGTTTGAGCTTACTCTTAGCTTCCAAGTACTGTAGAATTTGGTGATTAGTATGGATGAAAATCTCCTTACCCAATATATAGTGCTTACACTTCTTCATTGCTTCAAAACCAAGGCATATATCTCCTTTTCATATTTAAGTTAGTTTAGTATTGCTCCATGGAATAGCTCCATATTATAGTAAATTGGTCTCCATCCTTTCATTCTCCCATCACATACCCACTAGCAACAATTTCTATTTCAAAAGAATACTTAAGTTAGGTAGTATTAGGGTTGGGGCTCCACTAATATTACAATTAATTTCTTTAAATGATGTTTATTGATTCCTACTCCATTATAAAATCATATCACTAGTTATAACATGAGGCGGTGTTGGAATAACTTAAAATGATGCTATGAACTTTCTTAAATATTGGGCAACTCTCATAAAAATATTAACTTTAATTACACTAATATGAGTGGGTAATTTAAAGATGACCTCTATATTTGTAAGATCATTCTTCATCTCAACCCCACCAATAAAATTCCCCTATTACATGAAATAATTCTTATCAAACTCACACTTCTTTATGTTTGTTAGTAGTTGATGTTTCCTTATTGTCTTTAACACTTGCTTCATATGAACACATGCTCCTTCCAATTAGAAATAAATATCAAAATGTCACGAATGTAAACTATGACAAATGAATCTAGGAATTGATGCAACACATCATTCATTGAACACATAAAAGTAGTTGGTGCATCACTCAAAACAAAAGGTATTACTAACCACTCATATAACCTTTCTTCATCTTGAAGGTTGTCTTCCAAGTTTCTTCTTCCTTGATCCATACTTGATGATATCTAGATTTCAAATCCAACTTGGTGAAGTACTTTGCATGTTGTCATTGATTTAGAAAGTCATCATTATGGAGCGAAGGGTCCATATTATTAAGAATGTTCTTGTTTATAGAACTATAGTGAATACACATTCTTTGATTCCCATCTTTATTTAGTACCAAAATGGTCAGGGACATTCATGGTGAGGTACTTGGCATTATGATACCTTGATCTAATAAATCCTACAATTGATTCTTCACTTTATTTGAGTCTAATATGGATTATCTATAAAGTCCTATATTTGGAAAAGGAGAGCTTGATAATAACTATATATTGTGCTCCACTAAGGAATATTTTATGGACCTGTCCTTTTCGTAAAGTGTAGAAACCTAGGGTATTCTTACTAATTCTTAAAATTCCATCTATTAAATGTTAGGTGATATTTTAGTAAAAATATTCAAATTTATAAGTATTTTATATAGTTTATGGAAAAATTTGATGACTTTTAGAGTAAAATATTTTTATCCTATATAATTTGGGAAAATCATTTTTATAAAAAAAGGAAATTATGAATTGTTTTTTACAAAAAACATTGGAAATTATCCCAACAAAAAAATTTATCCCCTAAAATTTTCCCTCAGTGCCACTTCCCTCTTACGTATCATTCCTTTGGGATCTTGTAACATTTTTATGTATGCCTACAAAATATCTTCAAATTGGTGCTTCTATTCTTTGTTACATCCATAGAAAGATGACTTCACACCTGGAGAATTGTTGTCTTTCTAGTTTGTCTAAAAAACTTAAGTACATACTTCTTGGTTGATTTGATCAATCTGTTATCTCGGTGTTCACTCATTAAGGAGATACATGACTTCACCTTATGTTCATTTATTATAAAATATTTACCATCCTTGATTAGGTGGTATTGGTTGTCCCTTCTCATGTAGACACCATTCTCCACATACATATATGGGATAGCCAAACACTACACTATAGACATAAAGAGACAAAATATCAACTTCTATTTCATTAATAAACTTTTCATTGAAATAAAATCCAAGATACACTTCTTGGTAACTTTTAACTCTGCACCCTTACTTACCCAACTCAAAGGGTATGGATGAGGGTGATTGTGCATTTCTAAATCAACCTTATTTCTAAAAAGAAAATAGGAATGGGTAATTTTGTGTTAGAAAAAGGTCCATAGCTAAACTACATGACTTTGTCATACAAAAATGGAGAGGAATTCCCCACCTTCCTATTATAGCACAAAATGCCACACCTATACTTTTGTGCCATGACCTAACCCTTTCCCAATGCTTGCTAAACTTTTCCCTAAAACGTCCTCTCGAGAATCGTTTAAAAAACATACCCTAAGAGAATATATGTGGGTTTCCCTGGTGAAAAACATGGACATCCACGCTCTTCCTCACTACAACCCATGAATGCCCTCATTTTTGGTGAAAAATAAAATAATTCCATGTTTTTGGATGGGTTTTTTGGTGTGGCTCGTTTCCCAATGACACTGACCCATACACAATGGATTTCAACTCCCCAAACCTCTTTGGGAAGATATAAAACAACCACAGAAGGATAAATATGAAAACACAAGTCCCTTGGTGCAAATTTATGTTGCCTACATCTAGCAAGCCTCCTTTCCCTATATTCTTTGAGCAACATCCCCTTTAGTCTAGAAACTCATTTTCCATATATTCTTTCTCCTTTTATGTGACTATAGGGTGTCTCCTTATCCCTATCTAAGTCATTGGGAGAAGTATTTATCAGTTGAGTTAATGCTTGAGGATTCCTAGAGGAACCTAGATAGTTGGCTTCAAGATGGTGCCTAAGGCCGAACAAGGTTGTAACTTACCTTTTTGTTAGAAAAAGAGGATTGCAGAGTAATAATAATAAAAAATGCGAAAATAAAACACAAAAGATACACAATACAATAGAGACACAAATATATGTGGTTCACCCAGTGTGAGCTACGTCCACCAGATAAATTTCCAGGTCCTTCCTTTTTATTATCCAACAAATGAATGGATACAACCTACAACACACCCACTGTAACTTCCTCTTCTTTCTCTCAGAGTCTCATCTCTCAGAATACAATATTCACAATGATACATAGCCGTAATACAATTCCCTCATAAAAAAGGGTTTACTTCTAGGGAAAAAACCCTAACATAACTTCTATTGTCAAATCTGTGACCTTATAATAAACGGTCCATATTTACTATGAAATTACAATATACATTTACAAGGAAATTTTTCCTTTGGGGACATCACCCTTAAACCCCCATCGGGGGCCTGATTTCCCCCGGACCCCCAAGTCATGGGGATGAGCCGCCTGGACCTCGTAGGGGGGGAAATCCCCCCTTGCAACCCCACTGTGTAGAGGGGTGTAGAGTATTCCGGGGTGTACAATATTCATGGGGTATAAACATGGCTAAAAACAAAGACCTATGAAATAGGAAGATAATCAGGCTCCACAACCAAAAATCTTCCACTTGGAGACTGATCACAACAACTACATTGTTGTTGTACTTGTTGGACTATACTCCAACTTGGACCTGGAAAATTTCGCATCTTCACCTTCATGCTTGAATATGAACTGAAACTGAGAAAGAACTTAGTTTCTCCCTGATTACTCCCTTTGTTAACATGTCTGCAGGATTCTAGCTAGTGTGTATCTTTTCCAACTTCAAATGTCCATCTTCCAAGATGGATCATATGAAATAGTACATGAGCTATATATTCTTAGTCTTCTAATGGAAGGATGATTTCTTTTCAAAATGAATGGCACTCTTGTTGTCACATTACAACCTGCTATTCTCTTTCTTCTTTCCCAATTCATCCATAAACCTCTGTAACCAAATCATCTCTTTACTAGCCTCTGTAGCAACAACATACTCTACCTCTGTTGTTGAAAGTACAACAACCTTTTGTAGTTTTGAAATCCAACTTACTATTGTTCCACCTACAATAAAAACATACCTTGTTGTGCTCCTCCTACTATCTTTATCACTTACCATATCTGAATCAACATATCCCTGTAGAACAATGTTTGAACCTGCAAAACATAATGCATGAGTAGAAGTACCTTTCAAATACCCGAGAATCCACTTTAATGCCTCCCAATGTTCTTTACCTGGATTGTTCATATACCTACTCACAACTCCCAAAGAAAGTGCAATATATGGTTTTGTGAAAACCATCACATACATCAAGCTGCCAACTCTTGATGAATAAGGGACCCTGGACATATATTCTATCTCCTCATGTGTCTTGGAACACATTTATTTATTTGAAATGGTTGGCCAAAGGTGTACGAACTAGTTTTTCATTCTGCATTCTAAACCTCTCCAACACCTTCTCTATGTACTCACCCTGAGACAATTTCATTTTTTTATTTTTCCTGTCTCTTGTTATTCGCATACCAAGGATTTTCTTTCCAACACCCAAATCCTTCATCACAAATGAATTAGCTAATTTCTTCTTGAGCACATTTATATCCTGCATATTATACCTTGCAACATGCATGTGATCTACATACAATAGCAAGATAATATAGCTTCCATTTTCTAGCCTTTTAAAATAAACACAGTGATCATAATGACATCTACTATAACCTTGCTCTGTCATAAACCTGTCAAACTTCAAATACCACTGCCTTGGAGATTTCTTTAGGCCATAAAATATCTTCTTCAACCTGTATAACAAAATATCCTTCCCTTTGAGCTCATACCCCTGTGGCTACTGAATATAAATCTCTTCCTCCAAACAACCATGGAGAAAAGTAGTTTTTACATCTAGTTGTTCAAGATGCAAATCTTCTACTACCACACGAATTAAAATAATCCTAATTGAAGTCATTTTAACAACAGGAGAAAATATTTCATTAAAATCTACACCTTTGTTTTGTGCAAACCCCTTTACAACAAGTCTAGCCTTGTATCGCTTTTTTCCTCGTTCTTCTTCCTTCAACTTGTAAACTTATTTATTCTGAAATGCTCTTTTTCCTGCAGGAAACTGAACCAAGTCCCAAGTTTGGTTATTTACTAGGGAATCCATTTCCTCTTTTGTGCCTTTCTCCCACTTCTTTTTAGTGTTTACCTGCATTTCCTCTTGATAACATTCCAGTTCACCAAAATCAGTCAACAATAAATAATACAATGAAGGAGAGTATCGTTCAGCGGGTCTACTTAACCTGGTAGATCTTCTAACAACACTTGCAGGAGTTTGAGGTACATGTTGCTCCTGTTGTTGTAGATTTTGTTTTTCTGGTACCTTTGGAATTTCTTTTTCAGTGATCTCATCAAGCATTGTGTCTTTTCGTTTTTCTTTTTCCTGTTTCTTTCCCTACAATTGATCTTTGTACATGACCTTCTCATTGAATATGACATCTCTACTCCTAATGATTTTTTATTTTCATAATCCCATAATCGATAACCAAAATCATTAACATCGTATCCAATAAAAGTACACTTCTTGGATTTTTCGTCAAGATTTGTTCTACTTTCTTTATCAATATGGACAAATTCTTCACAACCAAAAGTCTTCAAAAAAGAATAGTTTACCTTTTTACCTGTCCATGCCTCCTCTATAATTCCACCATCTAAAGAGATTGAAGGTCCTCTATTTATTAAGTAAACAAAAATATCTACAACATCTGCCCATAATTGTAAGGGAAAACCATCATGCAATCTCATACTCCTTGCATGCTCCATGATTGTCCCGTTCATCCTTTTTGACACAACATTTTCTTATGGTGTTCCTAGAATTGTCTTCTCTCTATGAATCCCATGGTATGAATAGTAATCATTAAACTCCTTGCTACAATATTCACCTCCATTGTCTAATCTGAGACACTTCAACATTTTTCATGTCTCATTCTCAACCAAAGCTTTCCATTTCTTAAAAGTATAAAAAACATCATATTTTTTTCGAATGCAATAAACCCAAGTTCTTCTAGTTGCATCATCAATAAAAGTAACATAAAATGAGAGATACCAAGAGATGATACCTGAGTTGGTCCCCATACATCTATATGCACAAGCTCTAACCTTTCACTCTTCTTTTCTTTTCCAACTCTGAGAAATATGACTCTCTTTTGTTTTCCATAAACACAATGCTCACAAAAATCCAAATCAATTTATTTAAGATTTGGAAACAAATTAATTTTGTGAAGTATTTTCATCCCCTTATCACTCATGTGTCCAAGTCTATGATGCCACAGTGTTGTATCCACTCATGTAGAAGCTAAAGAGATACAAGAGTCAGTATTACCAGTACATAAATACAATGTCCCTACCTTCTCTCCTTTTGCTATCACTAGTGATCCTTTGGTGACCTTCCACACTTTATCTATAAATATCGATATAAAATCTTCACTTGCCAACTTCCCTGTTGAAATTAGATTTTTCCTTAGATCTGGAACATGTCTTACCTCTTTCAAAAACCATTGGTTTCCATTCCTTTGCTTTATTTTTACCTTTCCCACTACAATAATTTTTCATGGTGCATCATCACCCAAATGAACCTATACAAAATCACCTTGAACATAATATAGAAAATGTTTCCTATGGGGAGTGGCTTGAAATGAAGCTCTTGAATCTACTACCCAAGAATCATAATTTTTATCTACAAAAAGAATCAAAGTATCTTGTAACACATCACCTGTTACATTTGCTTCATGAGGTATAGTCGGGTAATAAGCCTTCAATTTCACATCTCAAAGTATTTGGATATGATGCATTTGTGCATGTTTCCAAGGAAAAGAGGACAAAGTTGTACAAGAAGGCAGTCAAATGTATTTTCATTAGATACAAAGAAGGAATGAAAGGATATAAGCTTTGGGATCCTACATCAAGGAAAATAATGTATAGTCGAGATGTGGCCTTCAAAGAAGTCAGAGGTAAGTCTAAGGATGAGGAAATTCTTCATACCAAGAATAATATTGAGACGGTGCAGTTTGAACTAAGGAATGAAGAAGATGATTCAGATGAGTCGATTGAATTAAAGGAAGAGGTGGAACAACCTACCCCAAGTGTAAGAAGGTCATAAAGAGTAAGAAAACCAGTTGAAAGTTATAGTCTTCCTGAATTTCGTTCTGCATTTGTGTTAACTTCCACCGACGATGAGCCCAAGTCGGTTGTGGACACAATCGACTCAGTAGAGAGAAAACTCTGGAAGGACGCCATGGTAGAAGATATGGAATCCTTGCACAAGAATGAGACATAGGACTTAGTCAATCTTCGTAGTGGAAGAAAGGTTTTCAGTTGCAAATGGGTATTCAAGAAGAAGATGAATGCATCAGGTCAAGCTAAGAAGTTCAAATCTCTACTAGTAGCGAAAGGATATTCCCAAGTTGAAGGAGTTTACTTCAGTGAGATTTTTCCCTTGTTTCAAAATTAACTTCCATTAGAGTACTAATGTCTCTGGTTACATCATTTGATCTAGAAATAGAACAGATGAATGTGAAGAGAATGTTCCTACTTGGGGACGTGGAAGAGGAAATTCACATGAAACAACCTAAAGGATTTGTAGTAAAGGGAAATAAATATTTGGTGTGCAAACTGAAAATATCCCTTTATGGTATAAATCAATCACCAAGGATGTGGTACCAAAAGTTCGACACATACATCCTTATTTTGGGGTTTGTGAGAAGAAAAGTTAATCACTACATATATTCCAAAGAAGAAGGTGGGTGTTTCATATATGTGTTTTTGTATGCCAACGACATGTTTCTTATTAGAAACAACATGGATGTAATAAAGGAGGTGAAGAAGTAGCTATCCTCCAAGTTTGACATGAAGGATCTCTATGCAGTGAACTTCATTCTTAGAATGGATATTAAGAGAGATAGAGCAGCTAGAAATCTCTAGTTGAACCAAAAAAAGTATATTGAAACAATTTTAAAACGTTTCAACATGCAAGATTGCAAACTGGTGAAGGTGTCAATTCCTATGGGAGCAAGGCTAACTCATGAACAATGTCCAAAGAAATAGGAAGAAATAGAGGACATGGCATGTGTTCCCTATGCAATTGTTGTCATTAGTCTAATGTATGTGATGGTATGTACTCAACCAAGGATTTCCCATGTAGTGGGAGTGTTGAGAAGATACATGTAGACACATGGGAAGGAGCATTGGACAGTTCTCAAGAAAGTATTCAGGTATTTGTGCGGCACAAAAGAATATGCTATATGATACCAAAGAAAACCTAGAGCTGATAGTGAATTAAATGTACATGGCTTTATCGATGCTGACTGGGATAGAGATATGGATCGACGAAGGTTGACCAATGTATATATATTCAATATGTTCGGTGGAGAAATAAGTTGGATGAGTAAGTGATAGGCAGTCATTACCTTGTCAACAACAAAAATTGAATACATGGAAGCCACTCATGGAAGCAAAGAAGAAGTATGGTTGTAAAGGATATGTTCAGGAATCGGGTGTGAGAAGAGAGCTATGAAGATAATTTGTTTAAACACCTCCTTAAAGTCCTCATCTTCTGTGTATTCCTCTTTGTATGCATGATGGGTAAAAGGATCCATATGAATCAGAGTTCCCAAAGCTGTAATATTAGATGTGGGTGGCCGTGAAAGCATGTCTTCCAAATTATTTGTCCTACCCTTCTTATACTTTATGACCAAATGAAATTGTTGTAAAATCTCCATCCACTTGTAATGCATGGTTTGTTGTATCTTACTCTAGGCCTACAAATACTGTAGTGGTTGGTGATTTGTGTGGATGATGGTCTCCTTTTCCATTAGATAATGATTCCACTTTTTGAAAGCTTGTACCAAGGCATATATCTCCTTGTCATAGGTAGGGTAGTTGAGAATCACCCCATGAAATACTTTAGAATGATAACATACAAGCCTTCCTTGCATCAATACTTCTCCCATGGCATACCCACTTGCATCTGTCTCCACTTTTAATGGATTCTGCAAGTTTGGCAGTGTGAGCACTAGTTCTTGACTGATCTTTTTTTTCATCTCATTAAAGGCTTTATGTTGATTCTTCCTCCATTTCTAAACTCTTAACACTAGCTGTTATGACATGGAGTGGTGTAGCTACCACTAAAAATGAAGCTACGAACTTCCACAAGTATTGTGATTCCCCAAAAAAACTCCTAACTTCAGTGACATTTGTAGGAAATGGCCATTTCATGATGGCCTCCATCTTTTTAGGATCCATCTTGAGATCCCTTCCATCGATCACATACCCAAAATACACCAAATACTATTGAGCAAATTCAAATTTCTTTAGATTGGCCAGTAGTTGGTGCTTCTTCAGAGTCTCTAACACCTGCATAAGATTTGATATGCGCTCCTCCCAAGTAGCACTATAAACCAATATATCATCCAAATAGATAATAACAAATGAATCTAGATAATGGCATAAAACATCATTCATTAGTCTCATAAATGTAGCCAATGCATTACATAAACCAAATGGCATAACCAACCACTCATACAAACCTTGCCTTGTCTTGAAGGAATTCTTCCAGATATCTTCTTCTTTGAATCATACCTGGTGATATTCTGATTTCAAATCCATCTTAGTGAAGTACTTTTCATGTTGCAGTTGATCCAATAGATCATTGATCCTATGAAGAGGGTATTGATTCTTTAGTGTAATCTTATTCAATTCCTTGTAATCGATACACATTATCTCAGTCCCATCCTTCTTAGGCACAATTATTATGGATGACCCACAAGGTGAGTTACTTGGTTGAATCACAACCTCCTCCAAAAACTTCTACAACTACTTCTTCACTCCATTCGCTTCTAGAACAAACTATCTATACAACCCAATATTCATTAATGGGAGTCTAGAAATAATTGGATTTCATGCTCCACTTCCCTCTTAGGTGGTATCCCTTCAGGATCTTGGAACACTCCTCTATATTCCTGTAGAAAATCCTCCAACTGATGTTTCTTCTCTTTAGTACACCCCTCTAGGGATCCCTTCACTCTCATTGACTCATCATTAGACTAATTTTATCTTAAGAAAATTAAAAAATATTTCTTACTAGAACTAATAAACTTCTTGGATTGGTTGGAACTTACCAATGATATCTTTGACTTGGATTTATGTGTGTTGATGTTGTAGGACTTCCCATCCTTGATCAGTTGGTATTGGTTGGCACTCTGCATAAATATTGCATCCCTCACATACAAGTAGAGGATTCCAAACACTACTCCACATACATCAAGGGGTTCTACATCCAATTCAACTTCATCAATAAAATAAACACTTATACAAAATGTAATCTTGCATTGTTTCATTACCTTTGTCTCTGCATCCTTGTTTACCCAACCCAGTGGATAGGGGATAGGATGATCATGAACCTCCGATCCAATCTTTTTGACCAAATCTGTTGCTATGAGATTATCCTATGAAGCAGAATCAAACATAGCATACATCTTGGTCTTCTTTACCTGAATCGTGATGTGGAAGAGCTTGGTCATATCCTTCTCTTCCTGGTGATGAAGTCTACTCATATTCACCTCCTTCTATATAGATGTGAAAATAATATTTCCATCCACATCCGAGCTACTTTCAAACTGATTGGTTCAATCTATGGCTAGAAGGTTCTTTTTCTTTTTGTCCTTCTTGTGGTTCTTTGAGTTCATCTCTGGATGTAGTTTCCAACATTTTCATCAGTGTGGTCATCAATGTTGAAATGATTGCAATGGTTGTTGGGATATTTAATATGATGTGCATTCATTGATGTCTTCTTATTGTTTCCTCCTTTCCACTTCTTCTTCCCCTCCTTGGAATCTTCATGGTGCTCTTTTTTCTTCAAACCACTTGGTTTCCCTGTCTTTTGGCCTATGTTTTCAAGGTACTCTGCTATACACATGCCTCATCCATTGTCCTTGTCTTGAAGATAATAACTTGATTTCATAGATGTATTTGTAAACTATCCATATAATTGAGGAGTACATATGGGTTCTTGGGAGAGATACCCAACATGATGGCCATCTTTCTGAACTCAATGGTGTACTCATGTACACATTGCCCCTGCCTCTACTTGAAATAGTGCCACCAAATCCATTGGTCCTCTATATACATCATAGGGTAGAATTGGGACTTGATGAGGGTTTTGAAGTCCTCCCACCTATTTATTGATGTATCACCCTCCAGCCTAAGTGTTTCCGTTTGGATTTCCCACCAAGTTAAAGCATGGCCCTCTAACTTCAATATAACAAATGAAATATGTTGTCCTTCATCTATATGGTGAATGCTAAAATAAACTTTTGGTTTTGAAACCAATGATTCAGTTTTAATGCATAGATCTCACCTTGGTATGGATTTATGTCATTTTTCACTTACATATTGAATAGGTACTGTGAAGGGTTAATGACACTCGAACTTGGATGCTCTTTCTCAAATTCTTTTCACGATTCCTTTCCTGAGTATTCTCAATCTCCCAATATTGCCTCCAATTTGATCTTTGAGTTAGAGCCTCCATCATATTTGAATAGTCCAGGATTGCTTGCTAGAGCTACTATGAGGAAGCTAATATTGTGACTGATGTCAGAAACTTGTGCTTCCAATTGCTCAAATATCTCTTTGCTAGATCTCGAGGGTTATTATGAACATACTCATCCATCATGGATAGGGTTTCTATGACTTCTCTTTAAGTCGATTCCTGGATCCTGCAACTTCCCACAAATACCCAAAAGAAAAACCTACTCCGATACTAATATGAACTGTAAAGTGTCATGGATATTCCACTAGAATAGTTCATCACAACAAATCTAATAAATATAACTAAAATATAACTATGAAGGTTAAATTCTTTTAGATTTCCAAAATATTTAGTTACCGATTTTCTGCTTATGCATGAAATAGATATAATGTAGAAAATAGAGAAAGGTAAAATAAAATCACACACCATCCACAAAATGACACAAGATGTGACATGGATAACCCAATATGGGAGAAAACCCATCTAGAAGGTGAGGCTTCTCTGCTCTCTTTTTTCTGGTATAGAAATGATGCATGTACGAAGAAAGAGGGTTTCTCTATGGATTTTCCTTTGACCTATGGCATGTATGGATGCTACAAGATATATCCTCATTTGTTATGCTCACAAAATACCATTCTTGAATTTTTTTCTTATCTATGGAACAAGATACAATGTAAAAGAATGGAACCCCTACTCCTCCTAGTGACTCAGTATTTAACATAGCCCGATAGCCATCCAGGGGTAGGTTTTTTACTTCCTCAACCAACAATTGTGGTAGGGTTTTGAACCTTATAGAATATTCTTGAAATAAATCAAATTTCTAGCCCTATATGCATGAGTAATGAGGGATGACATGGCATCATCTCGTACCATGGTGGTCAACATGATAGTTCAACTTATGGGAGGAATAATTTTTGCATCTGAACTCTAATTGATGCATGGTATTCACCGTTGGAAAGGACTCAGAGTTTGGAACACCATCAAGGGGGTGACCACTAGTTATGTACACCAGAACCCAAAATATGTCGTTCAATGCCTCAAAATGGCTCCGAAAGGTTTCAGACCCCAATTTTAGAAACTAGGACCTACTACTAGAATGACCCTGCAAGTTGATTCCTCTAATTTTTTCCACTCTAAAAGCATCAAGATATATGGAAAATAATATAATGATCCAAACTGGATCAATTGTAGATATTGAAACCTACGATATTTTCTCTCATAGTTCATCATTTGTTATTATTAGAGTTTTCACTATATCCATAAATTATTGTCATTTCCAAAAATTGCTTTGAGAGGACTATATCGGAAAATTGAAACCATGTTTTTGTTTGGAAAGAAAAAAAATAATTTTTCATAGAGACAAAATCACCCTTATAAATCTTTGATTCCCAGAGGACTGCCTCATAAGTGAAACCCTATTTCTATTTGAAAGACTGAAAACTTGATCTTGTCTCAGATAATTGAAAACCAGAGTATTGTTACCATCTCTAGAGAGAGTCAACCTCATAAATATTTTTTCTCAAAGGATTGTCTCAAAAAAAAAGTTGAACTCCATCTTTGTTTGGAAGGTTGAAAACTTGATTTACAAGTATTGAAACTTGTCTCAAAGACTTGAAAATATGATATTTATTGTTACCACCTTCATAGAGAGTTAGTCTCAAAATTTTCCATTCTTAGGAATTTAAAAACCTACAATTTTTCTATCTTCACCTACCCTTAGAGACATGGGTAAAGAATTGGTGCGCTAGACTTGTCGATGGAATCCTAGAACTATTTGATCATAGTTTCTCATATTTGGGATTTCCATTGACTTGTCTAGCATATGTAGGAAAATTTTAATCCATCTTTGTCGGAAATGCATAATGCCTCCATGAAATAAAAGATGATAGTTGTGGTGGAAATGAAGCATGTAATATAATAGTTGAACTAACATTGGAGGAATGGTGTGAATTTGAAGTTTGTCAGAAGATAATTGCTCCTAATATTTATAAATTTTGAACCAATGTAGTAGTGGAGGTTCCTTAGCATATTCCAAAGAAACCAAGCCTAGTTCACCCCTCAATTAGGATTTTTATTCTTCAACCCCAGTCCTTAAGTGAACCAAGCCTTGACCATAGTAGATATAGGAAATAATAGTAGCATCCAAGTGGAAAAACATTATCGAACTTGTAACAATTTTTATAAGTTTATATCTCCATCTACTCCCTTCTTTAGGATGAAGAATGTTTTGAGGTTAGGGGAGATGTTGGAGGAGACTAGTTGGCTAGGATAAGTAAATGACCAAATATTGTAATTTAATAAGTAGCTGAGTCAGAATTGTAGTCAATTAGGTAGTCGAGTTAGTCAACCAATTGGTCGAGTTGACTAAACGAGGTAGTTATGGTAGTTATAACTACCCTCATCTTCTAGAATGTATATATAGACATGAATATAACATGTAATGGTTATTGTTGGTTGAAATATATGATAATAAAGACTACATGTTGTTGGTTCTATATTTCTCTTCTATTCCTCTCTCCTCATTCTATGTGTGTATGATTTTATATTACTGTTTGTATAATATGGTCAAATGACTGCACTATTGATCACGACATTTGCTATGTAATCCCTTAGATTACAACAGTCCTATCCATATGATTTCCCCTAATCTTTCAAGTTTGAGAATTCAACTATATTCTTAGCCCCATATTATTTCCCAATTTCCTTTCTTCATATTCAATATTTTCAATAACATAGATAGGATCGAATAACGTGCCCCTTCATACCCTTCTCTTCAACATGACCCTTTTCCTCCATGAATACCAAGGAAGGAAAATGCATCATCAATGGGTGGGGAAGATAATTCATGTTATTCAAACAATTCAACTAATTATTATGAATAACATCAATGTGATCAACTATCATGCCCCTTCATAGCCTTCCCTTCTATATGATCCTTTTAACACATCAATACTAAGGAAGGAAAATGCGTCATCAATGGGTGTGGGTTCTCCCTACCTTGTGTTCTCCTAAAAAACAATAGATAAAGATATGTTGGATGACATGTGTTGTAACATGATGATTCCTTGAATAAATCTTGATAGGACTGACCATGGGAATCCATGTATTCCACTCCATGGGCCCTTGGCTTCCCAAAGGAATCATCCTTCATTCATGTAATTTTTCTTACTCAAAAAAATGAATCTAGTTTTACAAATATGGTTATGAATCTATTAGCTTACTTTTGTGTATTAATTATTATAAAATCAAGTGATCAATAGAAACAACTATTGTGAAATGAAAATGATGTATAAGAATAGTGTGTGCTTGAATGCAACTAGATATTGAGTTAGGTTCAAATGGGGAATTGTAGAAATTTCTACAAATGGTGACATTGAGAAGAACATGTATGGATTTAGTTATGAAATAAGCATATCCTTGCAAGGATCTTCATCATTATTCCTTTATAGTTTAAGGTAGTAGAATTACCAACACACCTTTCAATCCTATTAAATGATGAAGATAATTAATAACTAATAAGAATAAGTACGCAATGCCTTAGTAGCTTGCTTAATAAGATGGATTAGATAGAAAATATATCCTAGTTGAAGTACATATTGATTCAACAAGCTAAAATATCCATTTGAAATTAAATCTGATCTAGGAAAGAAAAGCACACCCAAAATTCAAGTTGATGAGGTAAGAAAAGAGAATCCAATTGAATAAATAAATAAGACTTCAACCAGTCACCAAATGAACATCTATATATGGATTTCTTGCAATAAGAAGGAAATAGTAATATTGAATCAACACCAATACATGTTATTGAAGAGGAAACTACATATATGCATCAAGAAAATATGATTACTTCTCCAAAGGAATCTACACACTCTATTGACACCATTGATGCGGTTAATTTAGATTCTCCCCTAAAAGTTGATATACAAAAAATAAATCATAAATATTGATGTTGAATTTTCTTTAATACAACAAGAGCAATCAAAATCATAGGAAAAATTAGAGATAACTTTAATTTAATTTATTTTTCATTAAATAGAATACCATTAAACATGATGGAATTGAGGTCACTTCTCTTAAATATTATGAAAATCATACTAAAAATGATAAAGCAATTGAATTAGGATATCCTCCTGATAAAAAATAAAAAAAGTGCACCCATTATTGAAGAAGTTGGTTTGAAGAAGTTGGTTCAATAGAAGAATATCAATTGAAAGGGGAGAAAAAGAACATATCAATCTTATGATTCGAGCTCTTCCACATGAGAGGAAATTAATTCAATGAGAGAAAAAACTTCTTGTGATTGTTTGATATGCTCATCTAGGAATGGAGAGCCAAGAGATAATGTGGCTAATTTACATACTATTGCAGAAGTTGCCATTCAAAAACAACATGAGAAAATAAAAGAAACATCTAATGCGTTGATATCTTCTAAATGAGAGGAGATTGAGTCCAAAATTATTGTAGAGGAATTATCATCTAAGCATTATGTTAGCTAATTTGAGTCCCCAAAAGTTTTTAAACAACTTACTGTGAGATGTGAGATTATCAAGTTAGATTTTGGCCTATAAATGGAAATCAAAGGAGAAATTTATTGAAGAGAAGAACAAGAACCAAAGGCAAAGAAAATTAAAAATCCCTTTAATGATCCAAGATTTCTTACTTCGAAGGAAATTGAATCAATGATACAAAAGAACATACAAGTGATACACAAAGAACTTCATAGTGTTTCTACAAACTTCATTAAGACAAGTCATGGAGCATTGCATGCTACAAGAGAGAAGGTGAATGTGACACACCGTTAAAAAAGTATACTCTATTTTCCTTTTACTACACATCCACCCTTTATTCTCTTTGGAATTCCCTTCCCCCACTTCAGGGGTTATTCGGTGACATCATATATATTTTGGGTGCAACCTTTGAAGCTTCTTCTTCACTTTGTTTTGCTCTTCCTCTCTTTAGTCATGTAAAATATTCCTAACAACTCTGTCCATTCCTCATAAATGGTTGAATTGCAGGACACTTCAACTACTATCTTCAATTACAATTAAGAGACTAAAAACCATTCCCTCATTTTATGTTACATATTTTTTATATATTTGTTTTAGAATCTTTACCCTATTCAAATATACATGGAGTGGAAAGTTCACAGTACAAGTCAATGAATAAAATGTTCAATATATATATATATATAGAGAGAGAGAGAGAGATCACCAAAGTACATAAGGGAATCTAATTAAAATTCTATGATAAAACACATCACTTTGTAGAACTCTTTTAAGACTTCATTTGTCCAATATCCCCTATCCCCTACCCCTATAAGCATTGGGCATAATGAGTAAGTATATGGTAGGTGGGAAAGTGCATTATCATTTTATTACAAAGGAATTAATAATATATATAATAAAATAATATAATCAAGGTGCACTTGGGGTTATATCTCCTAGGATCACCATCGGGGCAATGAACTAATGAGTGGGGAAGTAGGAGAGTCAATAAAATAATAATTTAATATTGACTTGCTAAGTGTTTATTTCCTAACCTCCCTACTATTTTGTCTTATGTGCCTTAAGGGTGGGCATGCATTACTCATGCAAGCTGTGTATTCACTGCATGCCTTAGTAAGGAATCACTAACCTTTGGGGAAATCATTTATTTATTGGTAAGGAATCATTAACCTTTGGGGAAATCATTTATTTATTCATTCTGCTAATTGTTGAATAGGGCTTGGCTATGCTAGTATGTTGGTGTTGGTGTGTTGGGCATTCATTCTACCAAGATTGGGATATATTGTTGCCATAGTATGATACCATGCATGCATGTGGGAATTTTAGTTAAGTTTATGGGTAATGGCTAAGTTACAATTGAGATTCCTTGGTTCACAACATTAGAGATTTCCTAGCTAGCCTATGTTAGAGCACTTGAGGCAAGTGGGATAACTTGAGGAACTATTCAACAAGGAAGGGGATCCCATTCCTCATGTTGTGCATAGTTAAGGGGGAACGATAGGTTGGTGAGTGGGATGGCTATAATAAAAAGAGGTATGAGATGTTAATTAATTTCTTGAGATGTCTAAGATTTGGGTTGAGTGAGGAAAATGTGAGCCATAGGTGGCACCTACAAAAGTTGGTGCCTATAGTTGGGAGGAAAAACACCCCCCAAAGATATTCCTCCACGTGCACTCATATAACAGATAAGTTTTTTGCTTTGTATTGTTTATATTTTATAAGCTTATATTTGCGGTGAGTGTTGTATTTGATGAATACTTTCTTACTTGGGTAGATATAAATCTTGAAATTGGCATTGGGCTTAAGAGTGCATTATGTTATGTAAATTAATTTCCACCCATTCAATTTGTTGTAAATGGCCTTATGGGTATATGAGAAGAGGCCAAATTCAAGAAGAATGTGAATTAACTTTGTATGGGAAAGGAATTGATATGTATTCAACTGTGATTTCAAATGTACTAGCTAGAAACAATGCACATGATATCAAAATATATGTTTATGTGCTAAAATGGTTGAATGTGCATATGGATATTAAACATATATGTTATAAACAATATCATTCCACTACAAAATTGAAATTTCTTATAAATTACATGTAATTACTATTTAATTGGATGACTCGGTACATTACCATTTAGATTTGACATAAAATTAGAATCTGATATTTTGGTGAATATACATCATGTATAGCCCCATATGGGGTTCCACCTAGTTGAGTTTGATAATGGGCCACTTGGATGTTGGCGTACCCTCCAAGTGCATGGCCCTTTGTTCAAGAAGAAGCATTTACTCATTCACTCTCCTCAACGGTCTTGCTCTCATGCTCAACATTAAGTTGCAGGTCCTGTCGATGGTTGACTCAACTCACTCTAGTATTGTCGAGGTAAATGCAATTTATGTTGTTATGGCTCTTGTATGGGATCCATTCCTCACCTTCGATTATTTCAGTTCACCATGGTGGTTTTCTTTCAATACGCCTTGGTGGGTTGATTTCTTATCTCCTTGAGTTTGCAGGCTTTCTCCCCCCTCCTCCTGCTTCATGCCTAGAAACGACTTCATTAGGCTTTCCTCCTAGTTTCATCCCCTTCCCCCATGCACCATGCCTCGTGAACAAGGTAAATCTTGTCGGGGCTTGGGGTCCTCTCGCATTCCTGTCAGTTGTTGGCCCTCAATCTCTCCCTCTATTTCTCCCTTAGTTTCCCCCTCCATTCATTTTGTTTCCCTAGCCAGCCAACAGGAGGAAGAGGCATAAAGATTCACCATTGTGGAAGAGGAAGTTCCACCAGGACAAACCTCAGGAAAACATGGAAATCCATGATTTGCCTCTAGAACCGTGTCCCTAACCTATTGTTTCAATCCCTCAGGCTCATGGTAATGTCATAAAAAACAATTCACTGATTCCGGTGGGAGAATCCTATGGAACTCCAGTAAAGAGTTCCCCATGCTGGTTCTCCAATGAACAACTTCGGTTAATCTTCTAGTTTCACTCAGACATGGTAGAACATCAATATCGCCACGATGGACTACAAGTTGGCATCTCTCCTAGAATCATTATTAGGACAATAAACTTCTCAACATTGTCCAGTTTGCTCTTGTATTTGTGCATGCCCTCCTGTTGTACAAGTTCCTCCGTGTGATGTTGGCAATAACAACCAGTTTGGTGTATAATTGGGCGATCTAGTTATGGTTTTGGTTACTCTTTTATTTCCAGTTTTTGTAGTCTTCAAGCTAGTTTTTAACCTAGAACAACAATGTGGCCTTTCTGACACTCTTAGACAGTTTGATTATGGTCCTCAGGGAAAATTTTTAAGTTTTGGGAGGACCTAGTGCTAGTGTTGGTGTTGCTTTCCATTTTTTGGTAGTGCATACACCAGGTTGACTGATATGTATTTGGCTCAAAAATTTTGAAGGAAATCTTCTAATTTATATATATATACACACACACACATACATACATACATACATACATATATATATATATATACATACACACATCATGTATAATTAGTGTCAGATTTCATTTATATTAGACATAAAACTACATAATGTATAATGTTATCTAAATTTTCTAGAAGTAAACTCTGTGTAAGTTTATGAAACATTTAAATTTTTTAAAAGTAAACTATGTATGAGTTTATGAAACGTTCAAAGAATACACGCTCCACCCATCATTAAAGACAAATAAAATTATAATAATAATTAAAAAGTGTGATGATGATCATATTTAAATGATGAAAATTTATTAAATAATCGTTGGAAAATAAAATAAAATTATTATTGAAAAATAACCATTCAAAATAATATTAAAATAATCAATACAAAAAACTGGGTACCCAATGTATAATTAATCATTAGAATTGGATTCGTATGTTTTGGTGAACATAATGTATGATTAATCATCAAAGTTTAACCTCGAGATCTATTCCTTATTTACCCCTTATTATTAGAAAATTAATGTAACATCTACATTAAGAAGGACGGCGCAATCAATAATATTTGCTTTATTTTGTTTAGTGACGTGTTATTTTATTCAGTGACGGAGAAAGAAAAGGAATTTATAGGGTCCAGTCAACTTGACGTGGAAAATGAAGTGGCAATATACCAAGGTATTTGTTTGAAAACTATGATTTTATAATTATGTGGGATTCTCACATGGTTAAAATTTGTTGTATTTGATTCAATTCTCCACCACCATACATTGGAAAGTGTTTCAACACAAATATATTTTTGGCATCTTCAAGTTATATATATATATATATAAATTGAATAAATTTTATTTTAAATAAATATATATTTATAATATAACTGAGCCTTATGCCAAAACCTAACACTAGTTTTTAATGTTTGATTCGCTAACTACTCCCCCTTGGTTAGTTAAGGATCTCTAGAGAGATATATAAAGGGTTTGACTTAACCGCTAGGTTAGTTAAGTGTCTTTAACGAAAAATATGAAGGTTGGTTTTACACTTAAATAAACAATTTTTACGTTCAAAATATATGGTAGATTTATATTTTAATAATATGAAAAATTTAATTAGATATTAAGAATATATGTTTTTTTAGGTTATAAGTTTAAATTCAAAGAGGTAGAGTAAATATATCTTTCTAAATTTTAATATTTAAATTGTTCAAAGGAGAAATTCCTTATCCCATAAACAAATAAGTCTTATACACCAATTAATGTCTAACTTAACTATAATATTAAAAATAAATAATTATTATTAATAATAACACATCAAATTTAATAATATTAAAAATAAATTATTATTATTAATAATAACATATCGAATTTATTTTTAAAAATAATTTTGAAAAAAATATTTTTAAAAATGATTTTGATATTGACATTTGTATTTACGTTATTTTTCTTTTGTTACGTGTTGTTATTAAAGTGATATATACACATGAACATGACGGAGAATCAGAAGGAATTTATAAGATCCAATGTAACAATTTAATATATTAAAAACTATGACTTTATTGTTCCGTGGGATTTTCATAAAAAAAATAAAGGTATATAGTTATTTTTAACTATTATAAAATATTACATATTATAAATTTAATCTATTTTATTTTTAAATTATATATTTTTAATATAAAATATTATCCCAAAACAACATTAGTTTTTAGTGTTTTATTCGCTCAAACAAAGTATTGACACTTAACTACCACCTCTAGGTTAGTTAAGGATTTTTAAAGAGATATATAAAGGTTTGACTTATTTGCTCGTTAGTTAAGTGTTTTTAATCAAATATATGAAGGTTGATTTTGCATATAAATAAATATTGGGTTTAGTTTGAAATGACGTGGCATACAGACAAATGTTATAATTAGACATCATACTATATATATATATATATATAATGGGTAGAACGTATTGTTAAAATTGAGGGCGAAAGGAACAACAAGTGGCCAAAGGTATTTGGATATTTTCTAACCACCATTTCCATGTCAAAGTTGTTGGGGTGACACTTTTGAAAAGAAGGAAAAGCTACAGAGTAATTAGTCTATGTTATAAATCATTTATAATAATGATAATTAGTATTGAAAATAAAATACTTATATTTTAAATTTAAGTTTCATCTCTTGACATGTCGTTGTTGAGCATAGAAGATGCACATCATTTTTATTAAAATAATTTTTATTTTCCAAAGGATCTCAAATTAAATTCCATTTTATAAAAAAACAAAGTCAATACTTCTAGAAAAAAAAAGGTGAAAAATAGAAAAAGTATTAGTAATAATAATAAACCAAATATAATATTGATAGTATATATAATTTTAAGTAAATATTAATTGGGTTTAGTTTAGATGGTTAGGAGGAATGTTGCTATCTTCCTTACCTTGGTTAGATTTCACAAGTAATATGTTGAGTTCAATATAGAGGGTGGGAGGGGAGGGCATTAATAATAAAATATATTATATATTTTCC
>ML777883.1:464108-477513 GCA_009831015.1 Picea engelmannii
TATTATTGAAGAGCTTTATGCTCTAGAGATTCTAGGGGGGTTTACCTTGAGTAACATCCACAAAATGAAGATTCTAGAGGAGTTTACCTTGAGTACCATTTTCAAAATGAAGGGAAGTACTCGCTTCCAACCCTATTGTTGACCATCCTTATACCTTGGAAATTTTAAGAAGGTTTACCCTAAGTATCATCATCAAAATGAAAAAAAATAGAAATAAATAATGCCAATCAAATATTAACCATCATAAAAGAAAAATACATATTTTGAAAAAATGTTATAAATGATTATCTTGATGCTTAGACTTATGTACAAAACATACTAGAGGTATTTCGATGTACTTGACCTTAAATTTTGTGCAACAATAATTCACTTAAATTCATTATAAGTGGTAATAAGTTGGAAATTCATTATACCTGCGGTCTAGGTTGTAATAAGTTTATGATTTTATATATATTACTTTATTTTGAAAGATACATTTATCATTCTAATTGTAATCAAATACATCATTAATATGTCATTTATGGTTTTATTATTTATTATTTATGAATAAAATATCAATCATATATTATAAATGATAATAATAATCTTAATTAAAATTCATTTTTTCATTTAAAAATATTAAGTTTATATAATTTTATATGGTGTAGTTTTAAGTTTTGATTTTTTTTTGCTGGAATTTAGTGACATAAAGATGTATGAAATCACAATTTCTTCTTGTTTAAATTGCATTTCTGAATGTAAAAAAAGATTTAGTGTAAAAACCCCTGGAACACTATGATTATACATAATTAACCACTCAAATATGTAGATCCAACAATTTTTCGTCGGATTTTGAGTAAAATTAAACAGAAAATATCCCCAAAAAAATCCAAAACTTAGAACAATTAAACTACAACGTCTTATATATCTAACAAAAGAACACATATTACTAAAATTTAAATAATATTTAATTGATTTCATAGTTCTTAATCAACAAGTAAAGTTATAAATAAGAGCTAAATGAACAAGAGCTTGATTACCAATACTCTCCATATCATAATAAAGTGCATATATTATTATTATTATTATTTGAAATGTCATATTTAAATTGAAATAGTGATGGGTTATTGTTTATTGGATGTAAGTTGTAATTAGTTTTATTCTTACCATTTATTGTCATTTCCACAAAGTCGAGATGATATTAAGAGTTTTGTCATTTCTAGCCCTGTAAGTGTACAATTTCATAAAACCTATGGAAATGATATAAGTGTACAATTTCATAAATCACACATGAATTACATGACCATGACACTCCCAAAGTACCAATTGGTAACCCCAGATGGGGTGATAGGTGTCGAAGTCAGCGAGGGGAGGTGGCAGGGGGAGGTGACGAGGGGAGGCGGGGGGCCTTTAATACCGACCCTCCCACACACTCCGTCATTGAATTTTGAGCGTCAGCTCAGTTCACCTCCGTAATATGATGCGATCCAGCACGAGTGCTCTTAGTCCGGCCAGCCAGAGCTTTCAGCTCATGGCTTTAATGGCGTTCATTGCGATTTATCCACTCACTAGCCTCCTCCGATGTTTCATTGTGACCACGCAGTTTCCGGTGCAGCAAGGCTTCCATCCATCTCTGGGCGACTTGGTCTCAGCCTCAGTCTCAGGCATGCCGCGACTAAGGGGACGGCCACGCAGGGGGGCAGGCTGGTATGCAGCTGCCTCTCGTCGGAAACGCCACCGCGAATTTCAAACCGCAGTAACTCTTTCCAGTCAGCAACGAAGGAGGGAAATCTTAGCAGCATCCTCACCTCCAGGAACAATCGTGGAAGAAGACCCGAGCACTCAGCTCCCTCCTAATTTCTCGGAAGCGAAAATGATCACCTTCCCTGATGATTGGGACCCCCACACCCGCTCTTTTCGCTCTGGAATTACTCCATGTGGTAGGGACCTCCTCCGATGCCTGCGAAAAAGCTCTCCCGGACCCAGGCACTGAAACTTGCATCATCGAGGAAGAGCAGAGGAAGGATGCCGGCGCAGCCAGGGATACAGATGCAGCTAAGGAGCCCGGAGGTCTGGGATGTGATGACATGAAAGCGAAGCCGCCCTCACCACCTCTTCTACTCCCTGAGCACCTGCAGCTCATTTTTGAAGTGAGAAGTCTGGTTGAAGACCAAATCTTCTGAGCGGTCTGTGCAAGCCAAAGACTGGACATGCTCTATGCAACATATTCCACCGACATGCCCAAGCGCCTATGTCCCACATGTGCGTAGCCATTTGCGATACCAGCTCGTGCAACAGGCGAGGAGGACGACAAGGTGGACACGGGTTAACAGGTCTTCAAGTTCACATGCTTTTCTTTACGATTGCTTCATTTTCTCAGGACAACAGTCCTCTAGGTGTTAGTCTGGTCAGTTTTAATATCTATACTTTCAAACTTCTATTAGCTCTGAACATACCCCCTGGTTTCCTACGGGCAGGGGGGCTCTATGTTATCCTTAATTTTTGGATAGGCTACAGTAAGATAGCCAGGTGTCCTGGTTTCCTACACAGGAAGGACACCTGGCGCCTATGTGACATGTATCCAATTTTTGGCTGATGTTTTAATATGAAAGGTTCCACTTTTACTTAAAGAAAAAAAAAAGTACCAATTGGTAAGATATAAGATATAATGCACTTAGATATATAATACCAAGCAATATATTATAAACCTATAAACAATGTCCTTTGAGGAGGAAGAAGATGAGAGAATAAATTTGCAAACTTATTGGCATGTGTGTTCATTTAGAACTGATAGAGAGGTTGGTAGAGCTGCAAAAAGACAGGTGGTGGTCATCTTCCGAAAGATAGGTGGTTCCCATGAATTACTAACTTTCTAAAATATATTCACATTTACCAACGAAGAGTATGGTGATCATATGAGTCCATTCCATAAATCACATAATTTTGTTTGTTATTTTAGGAAATCCAGGAAAGCATAAAGAAATATAATGATTGATTCTCTCTAAATTGAAGTGAAAATGAATTATTTGTTGGTAGGAAGAGTTTCCATATGTTTTTGGAATAACTCTATGGTTGAGGCAATTTGTGCATAATGAACAAGTAATGTTTCTAAATGGAAATTGATCTTTTTAATGTGGAGCACTATTGTGTTCCACTCTGATTCATTTCCTCCTTGTGCATACACTTAAATTTAACTAGGCAATTTGCTTGGAAACCAAACTCTTCATTTTAAACATTTTGCCGCAATTTACTTGGAGGGATATGACATCCTCATCTTCAAATTTGAGAGATTTTGATGGGATTTTTGGCATACTATAATATTCACTCGTTTCCATGAAGATAAGAAAGGAGAGTTATTGGGCCAACCTGTTTATGGAAGGATTGTTGAAAGATCATACAACTAAGTTGGGATTGATAATAGAGAGCACATATAGGTTCGAGATTCAAGTGTTGGTATCAGAGGTTACCCATGACCAAAATCCTCATTTTGTTTTCTATGGGTATCGTCTTAATAATACTTCTACCCAGCTAGGTGTTGCACTTATTCTTTCTATGTGTTTTTTTTTTTCAAACATTTTAACACTTGTTGGAGATGTGGTGACATGTTGTAGATGAGGCATGCCTTAATCAACATTCTTGTTCTCTACCCCTTCCTATTAGATATATGTACGTTTGGTTTCTATGACACCTGTAGAATGTCCCTTCCTTTAGAGGGTAGGTGGAATACAACTAGTAACTTAGAAATGAACCACTCAAAGCATAGCATCAACTTGGGTGAAACATAAACTCTTTCAATAAAGACTCTAACATGGTTATTTCTCTCTATGAATTTAAGGATTTATTTTGCAACTTATCTATCTTGGATTTGTGCTCCACGTTGACATTATGTACATGGTGTGTACTTCTGTAATTTTATGATATTTTGAGTATTTGGATCATAACATTTGGAATCAGAGCTCAAGGTCTTTGGGTTTTGCTTCTACATCTGAGACACCTTGGAATTTTTGTTGTAACTTTTTTTCTACGACGTTTCTGAAGGAAACCCTTGGAGGATATTTCGTATAGGATCAAGGTATGTTGGGTTCAAATTTCAGCTCCTTAGGCTTTATACTTGTAGAGATATGGACTATGTAAGATTGGGTTCTGGAATCATCCTGAATTTAGTCATTGCATAATTTTTGATATAATTTTTTTTTTCTGTAATATTTCAGACCCTGAAATCCAGAAGATATTCATAGAAATTATCAAGGTATCTTTGATAAAAATTTCATCTTCTAGGTTATCATAATTGTGTAGATACACCCTGTGGAAGATAGGGTATTTGACTAGTCCTATTGACTCGTCTCAAACATGTGTTTCAGATAAAACAACCATAAATTATTCATAGAGAATCGAAATTGAGTGAGACCAGTTGCATTGAATAGTTCACATGCGATAGTATTTTTGGTACAAATTTCAGAATTTTATATCAATTATTGTGCATGGGGAACGTTGTACAAGTGCTCTCTACCGGAAAGGCTAAAAATTAGCAAGGTGTGGGGAAGTTATCATAACTTCCACTTGCCACATCCAATTTTGGTCAGACCTATGAAATTATAGAGAAGAAATTTCGTAGTACTACAAGTCACAGTTTCATACTGAGAAGGGACAAAATTGAAGAGATACATCAGAAGTAAGGTCGGCTAGGAGGACATGCTCCAAATGAGGGTTTCAAATGTATGTTCACTTAAAACTATCTTAACTTTTGATTGGAATGTCCGATTAAGCTAATTCAAAATAAAGTGGAAAGATAAAACATAGAAGAGAATATTGGAACATGGATTATAACTATTTGAGATATTTATCCTTAATATACAGAGGTTAGAAGTCAAGGATTGGGGTTAGAACTCAATTAAGAATCAATGTAAATACCTAAATTTACAGGAGATGAAGATAAAGATGAAATCAATCTTATAGAATGGTTGAGGTTGGTAAAATAATATAATATCACTCCTAGGAAAGAAAGAGTTTATTTTTTGATGAATCTTGGAAGTGGTGGATGAGTGTTGATCAAAATACTAGATGGCATTGCACATGGGAAGAATTTGAAAAAATCTTCTTAGATAAATGGATTAGGGATACACAAATGGAGGAAATGTATATAATTCAAGATGAATTAAAATAAACAAAGGAAGATATTAAGAATAAGGGTGAGGAGCTATCTAATATACGATCCCTTAATGAATCATTCATTAAGGAGGTTAAGAACTTAAACCAAGAAAATAATAGTAAATCAAAGTGAGAAAATGACGAGTCAAGATAATATTTGAAAAAGAAAGATAAAGAGATATGTCTATTATGAAGCCATAATAAAAAAATTTGAAGAAAAGAAGAATTGTCAAAATAAAGAGAAAAGAAGAATCTTGGATGAATAATCTACCAAAAGACTGCAAGAGGAAATTTGCAAGAAGGTTGAGGAATCCTTAAATACGGATGAGGTAAAGTCAGAAATGCAAGCCAAAATTGAAGAAGGACGTCAGAATTTGTTAGATGGGATCACATTGCAACTTCAAAAGGAGAAAGAAGACAAGATTCAATAAGATCAACAAAAGATACTTGAAGAAGTTGAAATCCATCTAGAAGATGTACATGCCAAATAAGATGGTATTATTTCGAAGGCTAGAGTAGTCAAAGACCAAGAAAAGATGATCGATGATTCCATTATTGCTGGAAATAATATAGATGAAATGCATGTGCAGAGTGAAGGAAGACCATCAAATGTGAAACCGTATCGACACCCTCATTACCAAGAAACATTTCAGGGAAGACAAGAAGGACGATATAAACATTATGAAGGCAGAAGATGG
The DNA here is from genome assembly GCA_009831015.1 of Picea engelmannii. Lineage (NCBI taxonomy): Eukaryota > Viridiplantae > Streptophyta > Pinopsida > Pinales > Pinaceae > Picea > Picea engelmannii. The sequence continues at coordinate 469,934 of ML777883.1, forward strand.
AATACTTGTCAATATTCATGGAACAAGGGATCACCAAACTACTCTTCAACAAGCTATTATCAGAGACCAACAACGACTACAAATTGGAGAAGATTCAACAAAAATACATGGAATCAAAGGAAATGAAATTATTCAACAACTAGACACCAAGGATTAAGACAAAAAATAATTAATTTTGGATGGATAGATCATCCACAATGGAATGAAGAAAACATGAACATAAGAAAGTCATATTACTTGGTTTCATCACATGTGAAACCTTTAAATGAAAAGCTTTGAGGACAAATCTATTTGAAGGAGGGTACTATGTTATGACCCAAGAGGGGCATATATATGTCTAAATGTATATGATATGACCCCAAGGGGAGGCATATAGGGGCCTAAATATACATGTAATGTGTAAATACATATGTAATAGGGTCGGCCTAGTGATAAAGGGGCCTCATGTGCAAGTGTGAATATATATATAAGAGATCATGTATTCATTATTGGCATGTGAATTGTGAAGTACGAAATGTATTTTTTTATTGGGAGGGGGTTCCCCTATTCTTTAAGGAGTTATTGTGTAACTTATCTATCTTGGAGTTGTGCTGCACGTTGACATTCTGTACATGGTGTGTAGTTCTGTAATTTTATGATATTTTGAGTATTTGGATCATAACAGTTCAAGATTCAAGTGTTGGTGTCAGAAGTTACCGATGACCAAAGTCCTCATTTTGTCCACTATGGGTACCATATTTTTGGCGAGCGTAAGTGACACACTGTCAAATGGAAGGTCAAATTTGGACCGGGGTTGTTTAAATAACCCAAGACATTTGAAATGAAATGACCCGATGGGTTTAATGGCTCTGTTGGCCAACTAAAGTCCTAAAAATAATAAAAGAAATGAAACTAATCTAAAATCTATGATTATAACAAATGATATATTACTTACTAATGTTTATTAAAAAGAAACGTGAATATACAAATGATTATAAACAATCTATATACGCTTTACAAGGTTTACTTATTATCTTGCGAAAATGAATGTTTATAATAATGTTTCAAAATAAGATAATGTAAGAACATAAATCTTTTTGTTTTTTTTTTAATGTTTAAATATTTTAAACTAATAAATACTAAATAAATACAATTGAAACAATGACACAAAAACAATCAAATCTAATTAATGCAATTATCGTCTCATTCATATATACACAAATATTAATAAAAGAAAGCAATGCACTTACTAACCTCTCACTGATCAACAGTACTAAGCTAATTCATCTCTCTGTATTTGTATGAGCTCCTCTTAACATGTGTCAAGTGTAAACCTATGACAAAAGAAAGCATAATACTTCCTGAAGAAATTCAAGGAAGTGTTTCATATTCTGGAGCGAGTTTATAATGACAGAAAGACAAATAATTATATATCTCGTGACATTGAAATGTCCAATAACTAAAAATGAAAGAAATTATAATTCTCGGAAATGGTGTTACCATCTATCTAGCATCGGATGTAAACTCAAAATACTTGAATAGATGATCAGTCATAGATATAAACTAAACCAAAAGATAATGAACAACATAAAGAAAAACATGATATAAAAAATTATGTACATAATAGTCTAAAGCTAATTCAATACAAATAAAGTTACATATTCAAAAATTATATGAGAAACAATATTAACATTGCACAATCTACAAAAGAACAAAAGCCAAGGAATAAATTGTTTTCTCATATAGTTTCAACAAAATATGTTCATCATATGGTCCAGGAAGAACTTTTGGGATAATAGATTCTTAAAGATTGAAAAAATTAATATATAAATGATAGCAATTAACCATGTATTGATAAAAAAGACTAAAGCTAATATAAATCAATGCATAATCAATTATTCAAAGAATATAAAGATATTATAATGGAAATAAAACAATTTTACTCAAAGGACAAAAGCCATTAAGAAACCTGAAATTCCATATTCTTCTTTGAAAATACTCGTCCATTCTCTCAAAGATTCAAACGATCCGTTACTCCATTTGAAAAGAAGAAAAGTTTACAAAATAAATAACATACAAAAGAGAAAGGATAAAAATCCTCCTTTCAATTTCTTGGATCTCCCTGGCTTTGAACTTTCTCATATATTTATACAATGAATGAACAATCTGTAGTCACTAATAATTTCCGCCACCTGAAATTTGCCTCGTAAAGAGACAAATATCTCTCAAATCGTGCATTTGTTTGAGAAAATTTCTATGTGGAAGCTAAATGGGTCCATTTGGGAGATGGGTTTTCAATCGTTTCTTCAAATTCCTCATGGTTTGGCTGCAACCAGTCCCGGAAAATCATGTCTCTGTTCTTGACGCATTTCCAAATTTTATCTGTTGTTGCTCATAAATTTATTTGCAACAATCCAATATTATTTTTGGATCAATCATCTTGAACGTATTTAGATAATAAAATCAAGCCATGATCAGATCCATACCAAATAACTGATAATAGAAACCTGTGAAACAAAAAGAAACCTAAATTAATAACCTAAAAATTGTGAATAAAACAAAATCTAGAACAATAAAATAAAAAATGAATTTAAACTAACTATAAGTTCTAAACGAACATTGTTTATAATTTCCTTTCAAATATGATCTTAAAATTCTAGAATCTTTAAGTTAATGGAGAAGAAAAAAATATTAATTTTGGTTTTTTACAAAATCAAACAAATGATAGATAATTCTTTTTTTTATTATTATTTTTTATTATAAAATGAGATGCAAAATGAAAAAAAGAATTTAATTAATTAATATCAGAAAATGATTTTATGAAAATGAGAAACCAACCAAGATATTATTTGATGAAGTATTGAACCCATTATTCAAAATAGTAAAACTTGCTAATGAACAAAAGAAAGAACACATAATCATAATTTAAACGAAAGTAAACAGTTGATAAAAATTAACGTTTTTGTTTAAATTGAGATTTCTATGCTCATTTCTAAATTTTGACATATACTCTTGTAGTGAATGTCTCATACTATAGTGAATGTCTTAACTTTGTCTCAAAGCAAGCCAAGATATGGAACTATTTGAAAAGGTTGGTTCTGTAGCTCATTATAATTATCAAGATTCTAATGGGGGCCCTTTAAATTTTGTAAACATTTAGGGGGAGTTGTTGGGGCCCAACACGTCTTAATAATGAATACTTCTACCCATCTAGGTGTTGCACTTATGCTTTCTTTGTGTTTTTTTTTCTAACATTTTAACACTTGTTGGAGATGTGGTGACATGTTGTAGATGAGGTGTGCCTTAATCAACATGCTTATTCTCTACCCCTGCCTATTAGAGATATATACGTTTGGTTTCTATGACACATGAAGAATGTCCCTTCCTTTAGAGGGTAGGTGGAATACAACTAGTAACTTAGAAATGATACTCTCAAAGCATAGCATCAACTTGGGTGAAACATAAACTCTTTCAATAAAGACTCTAACATGGTTATTTCTCTCTATGATGGCCTTAATGGAGTTAAAGAAAACCTTATGTAAGATTCAATTCTATAGGAATCAAACTATATTATAAGGAATGCTCTAATTGATTTCAATTTCCATCGCCATAATGACTACAAAACTTATGCTACCTTGAATTTGGGGAAGGCATTCTATCAAAGAGATAGGAGTGTTCATCTTATCTTCATGGAAAACATAGGTCAGTGCTCAGTTAAAATGTAGAGAGTGTCGATAAAAAATGTTTTTTAACATGTGGGTGTACATGCTTGAAGTTAGGCACTCATCTATTTCTATTTGTTGAGATAAGTTCCTATGGATATGAAGGGATCGAATTTAGATGTGTGAATTATTGAAGTTGTGAAGCTTAAATCTATGAAAAAATTGTTCTTAATTTGTGAAGAAATTCCATTGTAAAAGGTTTGACAAAAGAAAAGGTTTATCACTACCCACTTTACAAGTTTTCATTTCAAAATTCTCATTTTATGAACCATATTTTGATGTTCTCTGTAACATACCCAACTCCCTTGTTGGATGACGTTACTACTAAAAACAACAAACTATAACTCTGATACCAATTTAAATGCGAAAAAATACACAATGTCATACAAGCTCATGTAACTATCCATAATAATTTAAAACATGCATGCAATTGATTTAAACATGTGCATTAACAATTAAACACATGCAATAACATTCAATCACATAAAACACAGTTTTGAATGAAACAATTACCCACAATAGGTAACAATAAATAATATAAAACTTCAGAGTGAAATGCATAGAAATTAAGCTCATTATTCAAAAAAAATTAAACAAAGTGAATATGAGCACTTATCTTTTCCAATATGAAACTCCCTGCAAAAGACAAACATTCCACTAAAGCATAGACTTGTTTCTCCGGTTCTCAATATTAATTCACCCTCGAGCTAGGGATAGGAATCCACAAGAAAGGGTGTGTCCTATAGGTGTATTATATTCACTCACAACAACTATATTTATACAACTATTCCAATCCACTATCTCTCTTTCCCTTGAACCTGCACAACCCAAGGAATGGGAACCTCGTGTCTACTACACAATCCCTCGAGCTATCCCACTTCCCTCTAGGGATCCAACATAGGTTGTTTTGTGAGAAATCTTACCCTGCGGATAAGCTAAGCTCCCCTTTGAATCAATACCCCTATCTTTGGTCCAAAGACAGAAGTAAACAAAGGATTTAACTCAATCAATCAAGCAAGAGAGAAAACGAATGTGGCATACCTTGTTGCAATGTTTGTCCTCACTGCTCCAATCCTTGGGTTTGATCTCCAAGATCCTCAATGGAAATGAAGTCCTGAAAAGACTAGGAAATGAACTCTTCCTCCTACTCTTTATGATTAAACAAATCATATATATTTATGAATACTAAAATGACAATAGATAAGCAAATGTAGAATACATGAACTTGAAGGGAATAGGCCAAGTTATCATTAATTAGAAAGACAAAGAAGGCACTTACAAAGAATGATTGATGATGTGGTCACTTCTCAAATATCTCCTCGTCCAACCCTTGCATGAATATTGACATCAAAATGTTGATGCTTCCTCCAGAATCAAAGGTTTGATACATCTAATCTTCCCCATTTCACCTTGGAAATACCTTCAATATATAGGCTTTGAGAGGTGCAACCACCATGAGAAAATGAAGGATATGGTTGAGGATATGGCTCCTTTAGTTGGGATTAGATCCTAGGATAGAGCCCATAGGGTAGGATTATACAAAAACAAACCTCATCCAAAGAGAGTTTTCCCTTAGGAAAAGGTGGAATATCCCTTGATTCCCTCTAACTAGATTGGCACTCCCCCAGATTTGAAAACAATGCACCATCCTATCAAGTGGTGCTCCCCTAACATGGAAAGGGGGGTGCCATTCCATGAAGTGGAACTCCCCCAACATGGCCAGGGGGTGCCACCCTTCATAAATTCCCAAATAATGGTCGATTTTCCAAGAAAAGGTGTGTTTTTTGCCTTGAAATGATCGATTTCTTCCTCTAATATGACTTAGGGGTCATGAAAATTGTCTTTCATGGTGTCAATGAGTTGCAAAACTTAGAAAAATGAATGAGGCACTAGGTAAGGTGAATACAACACTTGCGACAATGCATGAGACACCTAACAAGGTGCATACCACACTTTGCAACACTTAGGGTGCAAAATTCAAGTGTGACATTTTGGTGTGTAACAGATGCCCCCTAAAGTGTGAGGTCAGAAGAAAAATTGATGGCTGAAACACTTTACAAATTATTTAATTCAAGGGTGATGGAGTAGGAGAACCTGATAGAAGCTACAAAAAAACATCAATCAATATACAAAAAATGTTCCATTTCCTAGAAAGGAATACCTATGCTCGGAATACAAGATGAATCAAAGCATGCTTGTCGACCAATACACTATGGATTCATGAGAACACTGACTAAGGATATGGACACCAGAGATACAATGTGAATCCATACCTCCATGACATGAACTAATCACAACCACAAAAAATACAAAGTGGATCTACGAGATGAAAAAACATAGCCACGGATCAATACAACGTGGATCTATGTGACAATATATACATCATTACGATTTTCAACATGGCGATTGTACTGAAATATTTTACATGCTCAAATGATCTCCATCACAGCCTAGAAAAAACACATAACATAGTGAGTTCCCAACACAAGGTCTTTGTCCCGATCCCAATGCGGTACAAATCTAGCCATGTGAATAGATGATTTGGTGTCGAACATGGTAGAAACCACTTGATTATTGGTCATTGAGGTAAACTATTAACAAGTGTGAGGTAAATCACCAATCATGAGAATGAATCCCAGGGTACCCTAGTACATTCCAACAAATGTGAATAAATGAGCTCATTTCAAACACTCGTGGAATCATCTGATCAGAGGTCAATTATGTAAACCTACTATCAAAAATGAGGAGGCCTTCCATTGAGGCATGCAGGTCCCAAGGCACTAACTGGTTTCTAAGTCTAATTCCTAGATAATGTGCTGAAGTCGAAAGGAAAAGGCTCGTTGAAGGAGGGCCATGATTTATCCCCCATCATCGACACGAAACTGTTAAGAACTGAATATCAATATAGCATAGAAAAACCTCAGAAAAAAGTACTCAACGCCTTGAAAAAGAGATAATTTCAGATAATAAGCCTCTTTGAGGGGGCAACCTCCTTTTACCCCACTTAAATTTTCAAGTACAAGATGATTCAAAATGAAAATGTCTCCTTGGTATATATGGGAGACTAGGAGGTATAATTACAACTAATGGCCTAAAGCCGACATAAATAAAATAACATTACTAATATAATATGTCCCAATTAATGGGTAATGAGCCAATATTAGGGCTTAACATGCCTCTCCCCTTGAGACAAGTGTTGTTCGCAACACTTGAGTAACTCTGGATGCTTTTGTATAAAAGACTCATCTTCCCAAGTGGAATCTGCAGTCGATAGTTTCCTCCATTTAATGAGATACTCTGAAATGGATCTATTACTCACTTGGCGAATTCTTGTGTCAGTGATGGCTTTAGGCTCCAATATTATTTTTCCTTCCTCATCAAGTTCTGGCAATATAGTTTGAACTAGGATCTTTTTGCCTATAACCTTCTTTAAGCATGAAACATGGAAAACTGGGTGTACTCATGAAGATGCAGGCAGCTCCAATTTGTATGCCATAGTACCAATCTTTTGCAACACCTTATAAGGGCCATATCACTTTGGTGATAATTTATTATCCTTCTTGGCTTGCTTGAGGGACATCTGTTTGTATGGTTGTAGTCTTAAAAACACCCAATCCCCTACTTCAAAACTTCTTTCACTACGATGTTGATCTGCTTGTTGTTTCATGTGATTCTATGCCATGGTTAGATTGTCCTTTAAGATTTGGAGAACTTGTTGTTGATTCTCGATGTGATATTCCACTGCTTGAACCATAGATTTTTCTTTTAGAGAAGAAGTGATGGAAGGAGGGTGGTATCCATAAAGTGCCATAAATGGTGTCATTTTTGTTGCAGTATGAAAGGAAGTGTTATACCACCATTCTGCCAAGGGTAACCATT
>ML777883.1:480074-502512 GCA_009831015.1 Picea engelmannii
CATCTGGAATATTGGTTACCTTTATATTCAATCTTTGGAAGTTCTCAATGTGCTCGGTAACTGAACCCTTTTGCTTGAGATTTATCAATTGGCTAAAGAAGGTATTACTCCTTGTATCCTCATAGTGTGCTATCATTTCTTCCGTTAAAATTGTCCAAGTGACGAGTGATTTGTGAGAACAAATTCATCGATACCATACAAATTGATTATGTTCTAAATATAAAGAATCAATTTGTACCTTTTGTGTATGTGGCACATTATGGAGATCAAAGAATTGCTCCATCTGAAGTATCCATGTGATTGGGTCCTTGCCATCAAACTTCCTCATATCAATCTTAGGAACGTGGTTGGTCTTNNNACCAAAGTTGGAGTTTCTCCATTCTTGATTCACCTTCCTTGTGTCCTCATCATGAATTTCATGGGATGCATTTTCACTTTCAGGTGTCTTCTCTGTTATGAAAATTTTCAATACTTCCATGATCTCCCCTTTTAAACCCTCCATCATCTCTTGTAGTTCATATTTTGTTACTATCTTCTTTTGTAAATCATTTATGTCCCTACGCATTTCTTTACCTTCATCAAGAGTCCAAATAGGATTTTCTGGAGGCTTATTTGGTGTAGAAGTTTCCTTTTTGGGTGGCATGTTGGCCAAGTATCACTTTTGAACCTTGATTTTGAGGTGGTTCTGCTAGACAATATTTCTTCTGTTTTATCTCCCAACTTTCAGCCCTTCTGGGTATGAAACTTTCTTTTATGTAGTTCTCTAATATTTCTTCTCTATAATGCCACAGGTCTTATCAAAATTGGATGTGCTAAGTGGAATTTACAGTAACTTCCCAACAACTTGCTGATTTTTGGCCTTTCCAGGAGATCTCATTTGTATAGCGTTCCCTGCAAAAAATAATTGATATACAATTCTAAAACTCGCACCATAAATACTACCGACTATCCACTATCCAATGAAATTAGTCCCACTCAATTTGGATACTCTAGGAAGAAGTTATGATTTTTTTACTTGGAACACCTTCTTGAGACTAGTCAATAGGACTACTAAGATACCCTATCTTACACAAGGTGTATCTACAAATTTATGATAAAACATAAGCTGAAATTGTTACCATAGATACCTTACTAATTTATGTAAATATTCTCCAGAGTTCAGGGTCTGAAACATTACAAAAAAGTTTTTATATTGAAAATTTTACAATGACTCAGTTCAAGATGATTCCATAACCCTATCTTGTATAGGTTGTATCTCCGAAAGTATACGGCCTTAGGAGCTGAATTTTTAACCCAACGTACCTTGATCCATTTTCTAAATACCCTCCAATCCGTTCCTTTTGAAATATTATAGAAAACAAATTATAGCAAAAATTCCAAGGTGTCTCAGATGTAGCAGCGAAACCCCAAGACCTTGAGATCTGATACCATATGTTAAGAACCAAATATCAATATAGCATAGAAAAACCTCAGAAAAAGTACTCAACGCCTTGAAAAAGAGATAATTTTAGATAATAATCCTCTTCGAGGGGGAAACCTCCTTTTACCCCACTTAAATTTTCAAGTACAAGATGATTCAAAATGAAAATGTCTCCTTGGTATATATAGGAGACTAGGAGGTATAATTACAACTAATGGACTAAATCCAACATAAATAAAATAACATTACTAATATAATATGCCCCAATTAAGGGGTAATGAGCCAATATTAGGGCTTAATAGAAACTGACGTAGGAAAGTGATGTAATATGGTAGATTAAATGAATATGGACTAACGAAGGAAATGTAAACTGGTAATACTACATATGGATGGTTTGAAAGTAAACTTCTCTTGAACATTATGAGGCACGACAAATGACTTTGAATCATTGAATCGATGAGTACTAAGAACATAATGTGATGATAATAAGAGAACTCTTCTATTGTGAAAAAAAAGTATAACAACACATGGAATTGGTACGTATCAGAGACAAGCAAATTACCCAACTATAAGATGAGACAAAAACAGGTCCCATGTTTAAGGGAGACAATAGCTGCCATAAAGGATTCCAAAAAAACTTGACCCACTTCCTTCAATTTTTCCCCCATCATGATTGATGAGTACCCCTTTCTTATTTAATGAGCTTGAGGAGGATAACAGGTGCACGATTTGATTGACCTTCGATGAGTCCCATGTTCACATGTTTAACAAACCTGAAGAAGGAAGGGTTCGGTCCCGTATGTGTCCTGGAGATTGGAATCACATAGGTCCTTCAATTCATAATTTTATGAGCCCAAAGAAGTTAAAATCGATGGTTTTTCATGTTTAGAGAGTCTAAAAAGAACTTAAATATGACTCCATGGATACATTTTTCATAAATTTAGTCTCCCAAGCCCCAAAAAAGTGTAAAACAATACAGCGGAGAACTCTTCTAGTCTTGCTTGACTAGAGTATTCATTTTTCATAATTAGTCTCGTGAGGCTGAAAAAGATATAAAATATCACTCGAAAGAATCCCTGTCAAACCTTTTAATGAGTGTGAAAGGAAGCAAGATCACTCAAAAATATTTTCATGTTTAGGGATTCTAAAAAGAGCTTAAAGGAAACTCCAAAGAGTTCCCTTTTCATATAGCTTTTATGCATTCAAAAAAGAGATAAAAGTATACTCGCTAACCTATTGTCATGTTTTAACGAGCACAAGAAAGAAAAAATATTGATCTTGGTAACCTATTATCATGTATTTATGATCACGATAAAGAATAAAGACTAATCTCATTCTAGAAAAGAATACTACATTATGATAGGAACCACCCTCAAAGGAGGATCACTCCTAGCAGTGTGTCTCTCTAGAGGTATTTTGTCCCCAGATAGAAGCTAGTGTCTTCGCTCCAGTATTATGTCCATAGGATGGAGACCTGCTCCCCAAGCATCATTTCCTCCGTTGACTCTTCTTCTTTCCTCATTTAGGCATCTGGTTACTAATATGAATATTTTCACTTGGCGGAGGAAAAGAAGGTTCAATTATTCAATCAAGAGTGAGACTTGATTTGAATGGAGGGGGGTCTGTTTCATTTTTTAATGAGCTTGACAGAGAAAATGAATTATGCTCATAAGAGTTTGTCTTATTTTTTAATGGTCTTGAGATAGGAAAATAACTATTCTCGCGAAGATCAGGTACTACCAAAGTATCATATGATTCTATGGATTGTTGTACCTAAGTCGAAATCATATTTAACGTGGAAATATGTGCGGTGTTAGGAGTAGGTAAAGGAAAAAACCCCTTGAGTGAGGAATCCTTAAGAAGATCTACACCTACACTTTCCAAAATAGATTGTCCTACAAAAGGGACATTATTTGCTGCAAAATTGTGGAGATATGGAGTTATATAGTCAAGTTGGTCAACAATGATAATTTTTCCTTGATGGGGAAATCGTAAAATATGAAAAAATGAAGATGTGACGAAAATCATCTCATAGAAACAACTATGAACAAGTAACAAATTGTAATCCATGGGCGCGTCAACCACTTTGATATTGACCGAAATAGTCTTACCCTTCAATGTCAGAATGAAATATTGCAAGAGTCTACGAGGATGGAAACAATTCCCATCAAATGATTTCAAGGTGGTAGGAGATGGGGTAAGTTTAGGAGAACCAAGGGCTTTCTAGAAAGGAAAACAAATGACATAGGTGGAGGCTCCCTCATCCAAAATAGTGTGATGGATGTTCTTTCCACCAACCAAAATTTGAATTTGGGATGGGACGTGGTGCGAGAGCCTCTCCTTAAAATAATCCATATTAAACATAATTGGATTTGATTCCTTGGGATCCATAGCTCTAATGGATAACAACAGGGTTCTACGTTGACTTGGACAGTTCTGTAGAACTTTAAGGGCTAACATAGCACAAGGCGCTTGCAAAAAATATTCAACAATATTGTAGTTTTAGAAGACACGAGTACTTGGATTAAATGTCTCTTTTCGAATTTCATTATTGGGCGGGCACAACATTTGCGTTAGAAGTTGGATTCTCAATCTAAAGAGGAGTGGAATATGGAGGAGGAGTGGATGTGGAGGGTTGATCGATAGACTTTCCATTAGCCTGATCACCTAGAGGAGTTTCATAAGTATTTTCTTGAGTCGTTACATTAACTGTCTTAAACATGTATACCTCAAATGTTCTTGAAGAAGCATCCCCATGATGGGAACGACCTGTGTCGCCCCCTTTTGGAGGGACAAGGTTTTCTGCAACCATATGTTGCTTCTGAACTAGTTGGGAGGTACCCTTCAGAAATTTAGCAACTGCCTCACGATGAGGGAAATATTTCGAGTAGTGGTCTTCCTAAAAAATCATGCAAGGAAACTTATCCTTCTTATTCGGTTGAGTATCATTAGTATTTTTAATATCCAGCTAGTCAAAATATTTTTTGGATTTACCTTTGTTTTTCTTCTTACCTCATGGTTGTTGAGATGAAGTGATTCGGATTATTTTTGAGAACAAAATGAAAGAAGATATATTACAATGAAATACACATAAATATTTCTAGAAACAAAGAAATACAGTAATACATGATTTCTATTAATGAAAGAAATGTAAAGACTGTAAAAATATAGAGTGAAAGACTCACTAGAATGGTGATAGCTTATCTCTGAGAAGATATGTGATGGCTATGCTCATTCGCAAGAAGATGATCATTACAATGAGGCTCCAAAGGAATTTTTAACAAAAGGAAAATAAAAAATCCTAACCTCGGAAGATGAAAAGCCAAAAGGTCTGCGGGCCCCGATTGGGGTAGTTGATACGTCAACTTCCCAGGGGCGTAACGTTTGCATACCATCTTCGTTTGGGTGGATCGATACATCGTTGGAAAGGTATAACTGAGAATAATGATTTTCGATTGGCCCAAGAAAGTGCCTTTGGAAGTCACGTAAGACCCAAATCCCCAAAAAACATTGTTTAAGGCCTCAAAACGACCCCGAAAGTTTGGAACCCAAAAAACTGTCGAAAAATTGCCAAGGTGGAAAACTATTTTTTGAGCCAGTAGAATAGGTGGGTGGCCACTGATATCCACCTGGATTAATCCTCCTTTCTTAGGAAGAAATGGTATCCATTGGGTTGAGTTCCTAGGGGAGAGGGGGAATCATTTATTGAACTTGAACCTTGTTGAGTCACTTGCCTTGCTGGAGAGGTTGTGTTTCTTGACTTGGAAGGTTTTTGAGAACCTAATGTTGGAAGGGTTGGACCTTTTTAACTAGTCTGGCTACATGAAATAATTGTGTGTAGAAGGAATCTTTGTGCTTTGCTTCAATATTGTCAACCTGCTTCTGTTGGATAGAAGGTACTTGGATTGAGGTTGCAGTGGTTGCACTATCCTTCTGTTCACATTTTAAACAGATTGTGAAGAAGTTGAATTTTTTAGTATGAGATAATACCTTGAGACACTATTTAGGTGGGATAGTAATCATAACTACCTCTGGTATCTTGTAGAGATGACCCCCTAGAGTAAAAATTACACTACGAGGTCAAGATTCATAGATATCATGGGACTTCCACATATATGGCTAGCCCAAGAGAACATCACAGACATCCAGTGGGGAAACATCACATAATACCTCATCCTTGAAGGGATGGATGTCGTATGAAAATTGACACTATTGGATGACACGAAGGTCACGTCCCTGGCGAAGCCACCCAATGTTATACGGCTGCGAGTGTGGTGTTGTCAACAATCCCAACTGTTTGACAACTTCTTCTGAGATGAGGTTCTTCTATATTATGCTATCAACAATAAAATGCAGCGGGGTCCCCTTCACCCACATCTGTGAATGAAAAATGCACTCTCCCTCTTCAGGATCTGCTGGTTCTTCTGGTTGAATTATTGCGGCTGCGACAGTAGAAATGGGGTCTGTGTTGATGATCTGTCTTCTTCCATTTTTTTCTGAATTAGATTTCAAATAAGGGTTTGGCTCCTTTACTTTGATCTTGATGACCAATTATTTTTTTGAGTGACATTCATTAGTATTGTTCGAGGGGATTTTTTGGAAATCACACCACTTTCTAGTGTCCTTCTTCATCTTTTTGTTACCCTTCTTTTCTTGCTGCTTGGATGGGTTTTCGAGATGTTGTTTGTTAGGGTTGTCTTTATCATACTTTGTTTTTTGGAGATTTGTAGACCTGAATTCCCATTTGTTCTGGTGCCTAAATTTCTTCTTGATTTTGACAACATATCGATAGGAAACTCCTAGCGATGAGATGTCTAGGAAATCCATTTCGATTTGGATGTACCTATACAGATCCGCACGGTATTTCAAAACCAGATGCTGCTTGGAGTCTTTGATACCCAACTTGGTGCATAAGTTATGGAAATTATTTGTGAACTCCGACAATGTTTGGCCCTTCTCTTGCCACAGTGTGGTCCATCTCATGTATTGGTCATCATAGTTACCAATAGGGTAATATTTTTCCTTGAACACATCCACAAAAAAATCCCAAGTGGGCTCAACCCCATATATTCCATACTCCTCTGTGGAAATTTTCTCCCATTAAGTTTCCCACCAATGCTTGACATGAGGGAGATCCTTAAGGAGTGCGAAGGTGATATTTTCCATGTCGAAGAACTTGTGAATAGAGAAATACCTTCTAGTGATTTAACTAATTTTCTAAGGCATCTACATCTATCTGTCCTTCAAATACAGGAATATAAAAATTAACTTGTACCTTGAAAGGCGAGTTTCCTCCAAAGTGGTCGCTTGATGAAGACGTGACTGTTGCTATCGACATGTGTTAAAGGATGTGGGGAAAATTATCCATCATTTAGTCCCTCAGTCACGTGAGATATTGATCAAGAAACAAATTAATATAATCTTGCTTATTTTATTCTTCCATGGAGGGTTTCTTAGGTATGCGAGAGCGATTGTCCTCAAGAGAGACAAGCTTGAGACCCAACTTTCTATACTTGGACCTCGTCGGAGACATGCACTAAAAAATGATCAAGAGCAGTCTTCCCTGATACCACTGATCCGTATTATTTTTGAGAGAAAAATAAAAGAAGAGATATTACAATGAAATACACATAAATATTTTCAGAAATAGAGAAATACAATAATACATGATTTCTATTAATGAAAGAAATGTACAAACATTGTAAAAATACAGAGTGAAAGACTCACTAGAATGTTGGTAGCTTATCTATGATAATAGATGTGACGACTATGCTCATTGACAAAAATATGATTGTTACAATGAGGCTCCAAAGGCCTTTTTAACATAAGGAAAATCCAAAATCCTAACCCCAGAAGATGAAAAGACAAAAGGTTTGCGAGCCTCCATGGGAGTAGTTGATACATCAACTTCTCAGGGGCGTAACTTTTTCATATAATCTCCATTTGGTGCACTCAATACATTGTTGGAAAGGTCTAAATGAGAATATTGGTTTTAGGTTGGCTCAAGATAGTTTCTTTAGCATTTATTGGGGCCAAAATCCTCAAAAAATGTTGTTTAGGGCCTCAAAACGACCTTGAAAGTTTCGAACTCGAAAACTATCGAAAAATTGCCATGGTGGAAAAATGTTTTTCAAGCTAGTGGAATAGGTGGGTGGCCACCAATATCCACCTGGATCATGAAGTGTATTGGAACACATTCACCTTGTAGGTTTGAGTGGGAGAGGAATTAGTTTTGGTGTCTAAAACAAAACCTGGTTCTAGAGCAGGTCTTGTCGGATCATTCGATGAATGAGGAGCATGAGGGATCAGATTGTAAATTGTGTTGGAATGGGAATATACCAAGTCCAAATATTGAGCATGAAAAATATCTTTCTCCTTAGTAACAAAATTTCCCGTAGAAAAATCACGGTCGATGGGTGGCACGAGTGACTTTTTAAACCAATCTGTGAGGAGTTGGTCTGGAATTGGAGCTTTAATCAACAGTCTCCTCCATCTCCACTCATGAATACGATCAGATATGTGGGTGGAAAAGGATTTCCAAAGTGAGGTCAAAATTTATGTACCAGTCTCATATCATATAGGCAACTAAAAATGCATCAAGAAATCCATGGAAAGAGAATTAAATTCGACAAAGGAGTTACACGACAACTCTATATACCATTTTGTTGTTGCACCTGTAAGTGTTCTATGAAAAAGCCTAAGAGGAATGGAATCGTCCATCAAAGAATTTGAAGAACACCATAAATGGAAATTCATAACATGATTGTTAGGATCTTCCCTAGGTTTTTTGTCGAATTTTGGGATGTCGTTTAGTAATTTGGCAGTTATGGCTAGCCAAAATGAGGCATGTAGAATGGGATCATTTTTCAAATGAGACAGATATGGAATATCTAATGTAGACTATAATGGTAGATGTCGTTTAACATTTGGATACTGGTATTAACCATATGGAATGAGAATACCAGTAGGACCAAATCTAGGTTGCAACTAGATGGAAAAACTAGATGGTCCTCCCATATACGGTGGTTTCCTAGGTTGTCCACCCATTTAAGGTGGTTGTCCTAATGGACCTCCTACATACTGAGATTGACCTGATGCCCCCCTCTATGTATTTTGGTTGAAGGGTCTGTTGCAGTGGAATTGTGGGGTTTAGAGATTGATAGGGAAAATATCCTTGCTTAGGAGTTATCTCTAGATTGGGTTGACCCCACAAAGGGTTAACAAATATCAGAAACGGTTATCCAAGATACATGCTAGTGGTAGTAGGTATAGAAGGATTTGCAAGATCTAGTTTCCCTCAATATTGTTGATGTTGCAACCACGTAGGTTCCCCCCCAGTAAAAAAATTCCTTGTAACTGAAGGTTTCCTCCCAGATGAAGGTTGGCCTCCCATTGAAGATTGACCTCCAATGTAGGGTGTACTTATCTACGATGTGTGAGATGGAGGTTGAGTAGATTTTGTAACTGTGGTTGTGTGAATGAATTGATTTTTGACCAATGGAACAACCAACTAAATCACTTGGAGTGTGCATGTGTGGAAATAGTGAAACATGAATATTACCTAAACCATGTGCGAAGGGAGATGTGTGTGAAAGTGGTTGAGTCGGGGTTACCTGGGACATTGATGTTTCCAGTAAATATGAAGCATCAATAGTATCAACTAAAAGAGTTGTGGAAAAAGATAAATTCCCAAGTCCTTCAGGAAAACCTAAAGATGGTGTTCATGCAAAAAGATTTTGTAGTGGTTGAACCGAGAAGTAAAATGTAAGAAGAATAGGCATGAATAAAACTTGTGGATGGTGGATCAGTGAGTGGTTGGCTGAGTGGATTAGTAAAAAGAGGATTTGCATAAGATTCAAGGCTTTCTACGAAGGTCGTGCCCAATTCTTAAATGTGTTGGCCACATCCCTGATATTTTCTCCCGATCTCAGAAGTTTGATCTTGGATCATTCCTTCGTAAGAAACATTGGGTTGAGGATTAGGTTCCATACCTTGTATACTATGAAATATTCCATCATAAGGCCGACTACTAAATTCAAAGAAACACACTCCTATTAAAACTAAAATAAATTGACCAAGCAACAACAAGCTCAAGGATCTTCCGAAGACAAGATATCAAGTCGCCAATGAAGAAATGAGAAGCAGTTACCCTGAACTCCACGCAAAAACCCTTCTTGGTGCAAGCAACCCTCGCTTTCACAGGATCACCCTCTAGGGGTACTGAGAGTGTGATACGACATCTATCCCATGTACTGTGGGAATCCCCCAATAGTCACCTATGTAGGTACTTAGGAAAGGCCACTAAGGTTACCAAGTCACAGTTAGCCTTCGGGAGGCTACAATCGACAGTCAAGACCAAAATTATGGCCAAGATATCAAAGTTTGAAATTATTCTAGAGGAATGAGGAAATGTGGACCACTGGACTCTAGAGGACCCTGAATGGATTAAAAGGTCACGAAGTACTAAGAATAAATGAGTCAGTGACACTTCAGGAAGGACTCTTGATATATGATATGTCCACTACAATTGGTCAAGATTTGGAGGGGTGATCTCCAATGATCTTCCACATGTGACCTTGTTTTTAGCCCCTATGTGAGAGGGGGTTCCCAGATGTGTGTATACAAAAGTTGGATTTGTACACTCTTTAGTGCTTTACAGTCTGTTTAGTAGTCTTGGGCAATTTACTCACTTTTCCTAGTCTAAAGACCCTAATCATGTGCTATTGTTAGTGTGCTAACAACCAAAAACATTTCTAGTTTATTTTATTATATGGTGGTTGATTTTAATGGATTTTTACTCAATAGGTTTACGAAGATGAAATTGATGATGTGAGAGTGACTCGACTCCAATAAAATGCAAAGGAATGAGATGAAATTTGTTCTTTTCGATGAATTCTATGTATTGGAAGGAGAAGATTTATATTCTTCTTAACACAAGAAACACCCAAAACTATGCAACTTTCAATTTATGGGATCAAGAATATGTCAAACTACGAAGGAGTGTTTCCAAAAATCAAAATGTACTTTCAAAACTAGCTCTTTTTCAAAACATGCACCAAAACAATTTTCCTAAAGAATGCAAATATTTCTTTGTTCGATTATGTATGAAAGGAGATACGCAAAATTTTCTACTTCTTAATCTTTCAAATGAAATGAAAGATGTCTATGTTGGACACAAAGAAGTACGAGGAAAAAAAATTCAAACAAATCGCACTAAAAAAATGATGAGAAATGAAAGAAAACAAGTGTGATATGATTTTTTCAATCAAGTACTAGAAGATGTAAAGAGAAAGAAGATTAACACTCATGAAAATCCTCAGAAAATGAGCAACAAGAAACATAATTCTAGGCTAGGTTGTGCTAAACGAGAGAGTCCTAATTGTCAGAAAATGAGATTTTTAAATGAATACAAAAAGTCTTAATACCAAAAAACCTTTGCAAACCCTAGTTGATGAAAAATCCTAAATAATCAGGTAATCTGAAAGCTTTGCGGGACGAAGATCAAATCACTAAAAGGCAGGATGAACCAAGGGATCTTGTTAACCCTAGGGGATCACAACTAGAAGAGAATGAAAAATCAAAGAAGGAAATGAAATGAGTGATGGAATTTAAAATTATCAATCCAAACAAAGTAAAAGAAAATCTAGGAGACTCTGGGCTAAAATCCTCTCAAAAGAAGATTGAGCAGAATAGGGCAGAAAGAGGAAAAAACACCCAAAAAAGGAGACTGGTGCCCCTATGCTCAAAGAGATAGAGTTCCATGGTGCCCTCTAGGAATATTATAGGGAGATCCAATCAGATAATGGCACCCCTTCGGCGGCTTAAGGGGAGCTCTATTCAAGATAATAATGCCCTCGTGTGAACTCTAGGGGAGTGTCAGTTTATGAAAAATCTCAAAAAATGGCTTCCACAAGCTCAAAATTAGTAGAGACTCAGTCAATGGATCTGTAGACTCTTAAATGAGGAAGAGGAAAATTGAAATAGATTAGAATGAATCATCAAACAATCAATATCTAATCACAATCAAGGATCTAAGATGAAAACAAGGAAAGACTAGTCAAAAGTCAATCCCTAGTAGAGTCACCATTTTTATGTTGTGATAAATCTTACCCCGCGGATAGGATAATATCCCCTTTGAACCAAGAACCCTATATTTATTCTAAATAAATAAGTAAAAAAATGGTTGCTAACGTCCCTATAGATCTAACTCAATCAATCAAGAAAGAGAGAAGAAGAATGTGGCGTACCTTGTTGCGATGTTCGTCCTCACTGTTCCAATCCTTGGGTTTGATCTCCAAGTTACTCAATGAAAATGAATTTATGAAAATATTAGAAAAGTAACTCTTCCTCCTACTCTATATGATTAAACAAAGCATATCCATCTATGAAGACTGAAATGACAATAGATAAGAAAATGTAGAACACATGAACTTGAAGGAAATATGTAAAGTTATCATTAATTGGAAGGCCAAAGAAGGAACTTACGAAGCATGATTGACAATGCGTTCAATTATCCAATTTCTCCTCATCCAACCCTTGCATGAATCTTGACATCAAAATTTTGATGCTTCCTCTAGAATCAAAGGTTTGATACTAATCTTCTCGTTTCACCTTAGAAATACCTTCAATATATAAGCTTTGAGAGGTGCAACCATCATGAAAAAATGAAGGATATGGTTGAGGATATAGCTCCTTAAGTTGGGATTATATCCTAGGATATATCCCATAGGGTAGGATTCTACCACAAAAAACCTCATCCAAAGAGAGTTGGCCCTTAGGAAAAGGTGCAAGATCCTTTGATTCCCTCTAACTAGATTGGCGCTCCCTCAGAGTTAAACACATGGCACCATCCTATAAATTAGAACTCCCCTAAAATGGAAAGGGGGTCACCATTCCATGAAGTGTAACTCCCCTAGCATGGCCAAGGGGGCCCCACCCTTCATAAATTCCCCCAAAGCATCGTTTTTCCAAGAAAAAGGTGTGTTTTTGGCCTTGAAATGATGGGTTTCTTCCTCCAATATGACTTAGGGGTCTTGGAAAATGTCTTTCATGGTGTCAGGGGGTTGTGACACATAGAAAAATTAATGTGACACTAGGTAAGGTGCATATGACACTTGCAATAGTGCATGTGACACTTAAAAAATGCATACCTCACTTTGCGACACTTGCGACACTTAGGGTGCGAAACTTGAGTGTGACATTTTGGTGTGTAACAGGATGGAAAAGAAATATCTTTGTCGAGGACTCCAATAAATCTAGTTGTAACATGAATTCTAACAATAACAACTCTCTTTCTCTCTTGGAAAATATTATCCAAAAATATTACTCACATGCATAATGGTAATGATTCTTCATGAAATTACTAGATCTAAGAGTTGTCCACACAACCCACTATGGCTACTTGCTCTCTCCCAACATTGCACACACATTTTCCTTCCTTTTTCCTCATTATAAAAAATACTCTTTTTTCCATACAAATTTCATTTTCTTCCATGCATATTGACTCTCCTGATTCCTAAGGTTGATTATACTTAGGCCCATGCTCTCTATAACTATGTGAGGTGACTTTACACACCAGCCCTCTTACATATATTCAATGATTGAGATTTGTAACACTCAAACAAGAAATAGAAGGTTCATAGTAAAATAATTTAGAAATATGGTTTGGGTTTAATAGGAGTGTATAATTCCCCCTTAGGCCTCCCTTCTCTTGTGGAAACTTAGCCCCCATGTCTCCATCCATGTCCATTTGCAGTCAATGATACATTTTATTTATTATTTTCAATATACATCATTTACATAGTACATTGTTGGGTCCATGACCACACATCATTTTTAAATTATAAATCACTAAAATGGGGATTAAAAATGGGGACGTTACATTCCCATGCCCTTATAATTTGCACTTTCCTCAGTGCATATCACCATGCAATTTTACATATTTACATACATAAAATTTTCCATAAAAATACTGGACAATTCTGCAGCTTGATTACCCATGCAAAAACTCAAACCAACAACTCTCATTCCCCTCAACTTGCACAAACCAAGGAATGGGATCCAAAATAGGTCATATGAGAAGTATTAGATTTGTGTCTCCATGAACTCTAGCTTCCAAAATGGATTCTTCATAAACTTATGTACCAATGTACATTCAATTTTCTTCAAAATTTGCAACATTTTGTGGGTATTCCTCCCTCATTGGTGTCCTTGTGCTCCTTCATGACCTCCTTGTGCTCCCACATGGAATCCTTAGGATTTTAGTAGGTCCATTGGAACTTTACCAAGATGATGGATTTGTTCTTGATAACTTTGACTTTCTGGTCCATGATGCGCATTGCCTCCACTAGAAAGTTCCCTTCGTGTTCCACTTAGATCATAGTCCAATCAATCACATGGTTAGGATCAGGTACATACTTCTTTAGTAAGGACACATAGAACACATTATGAATTCTAATGTATGTATTTAATGAAAGAATGCATGAAATTGGGCCTATCCTCTCTAGGAATTCAAACGACCCACAATATCTCGCTGCCAACTTTGGGAAACTTCCCAATCTTACCAAGATCCTTTTCACTTTAAATTTTAAAAACACATGCTCACCCACTTTGAATTCCCTATATGTTCTTCCTTTGTCAACATAAATATTTTTCCTATCTGTTTAAGGGATATTTCCCCCATGACCTTGGGTCAAGTCACAATAGAGCAAGACCGAATTCATAAGATAGAACCTTTCCTTATCTATATCAATGCATACAAGAAATAGCTACTACTATAAGGAGACAGAGAGAAATAAATAATGATATGCCTCAAACCTTAAATATTTCTCTTGATGTCGATTCCTGATCCTACTTCTTGAAGTGCTCCTAATCTCTGTCGGAACTAGCCTGGAATAGGAAACCAAGAATAAGCTACTACAAGGTAGTTATACATTCAAATAGCATATATCATGTGCATAGATTCAAGTGTATATGAAAGAAATTAACATATAACATCACAATGAACCAATAAACACACAATAGGGGGGAAAGAGAACTCTTCTATCAACAACAATGTGAGAAAGGTAGTTACAACCTGAGTCAACCTTCGGTACTAGTTCAGAGCCAACTTCCCTAGGTTCCTCCAAAGAAATTCGAGAATCAAATCAGTGGTGAGGCTCTTCCTTGGGTAAATCAAGAAGGATACAAACACACCCTGTAGTTATATAAATAAGGAAGGAACACTTGAAAAGGAGTTTCCATGTGTGGGATGCTACTCAGATGATAAATGGGCATAGGGAAGCTTTTCTAAAGTTTTCCAGCACGATAATACACCTCTATTCTTCTCCTCATATATGACCCCAATGATACATTTACACCATCCTTGAGAGGTTAAGGAGGTTGAATTCCGTTGGGTATGGGCTCATGGAGGTTGGGAAATGAGCCCAACCGAAAACCTCTCTCGAAAAATGTGGAATTATTTTATTTTTCACATTTGTTTAGGGAATCCACAAGTTATAAAATAGAAATGCATGGATGTCCACATGCTACAGCAAGGAAACCTATGGATAAAATAAAAAATCATGTTTTTTAAGTGACTTTGATGAGGGAAGTTGGGATTTTGATTAGAAATCTAGGGAAAAGGGTTGGGCCATGTCACAAATGCATAGATGTGAAAATTTGTGCTATAACAAATGCCCCCTAATGTGTGAGGTCAGAAGGGAAAGTGATGGACAAAATACATTATAACTCTGAGAGGTGAATATGCAATGAAGTAATACATGAAGTTTCATGAGCCAACTGATCCAAAAATAAAAACTGTCAGCCAATATCAAGTAAGAGTATTCTCTATCCCAACTCAAGCATACCCATGCTCAAAAGTGATGTAAGCATGGTCTCCAAATCAAATACATTGCATATCCATGGCATATATGAAAGCATGACTAATGTCCATGGCCACGAACAATACACAATGGATCCATGTGATATATATGGAGTACCAAGCATGGCCATGAGGAATACACAATCGATCCATGTGAAAGTAGATCATAGCCACAAATAGATACATAGTGGAGCTATGTCCCAAAATCAAAACAAAATATATTTGGGACCAGTGGAGTGAAGAAATTGATTCTCTACAAATACCAATGTATTTAGGTTGGTACAATATAGGTAGGGTAGGAGCATGAAATATGTGATTCTTGTACTTCACCCAAATATTTCAAAAGGATCCACCATGGTACAAGTCTACACCATGTGAATAAATGTGTTGGCGTCGAATGTAGTGAGACACCGTTTTATTACCCGTCATTGATGTATATTGTTAACAAACGTGATGATGATAACGGGAATCAAGGTACCACGGTACAATATAACAAGTGTGAATAAATGAGCGAATGTTGAACACCTGGTAGAATATATTGAGCAAGGGACATTGATGTATTCCCACTATCAATATCGAGGGAACCTGCCACTGATGACTGAAAGCCTCAAGGTACAAAATATGACTCTATATCCCTATCCTAGAGAAAGATGTGTTGAAGTCGATAGGAAGAGATTCACTGGAAGGAAGGCATCAAGGAATCCTCCATCATCCATCACGAGGGATAACAGAAGGCTAAATATTTGGAAGGACTCGAATGAATAGATTGTAAGGACCACACTGAGATACGACTCTGGCATGCACCAGATGGAAAATATGCACTACATAGACTCTATGAATAATATCCAATGATGAATATTATAGAAAAAGATGAGGAATCCACCAATGGGGTCAAATTGAAACCAAGGTATCACACAAATCCCTATGTGTGATGATTTTTATTGATGTCGAACACAAAGGAAACAACTTAGTGAGAAACCAATGATGGTTTGTCATTTTTTGAGCACAATATCACCTATCAATAATGGAAATAGGGCTAGGATGATACTCTAGGTCATACTCTCAGAGCAATGTGTCGAAGTTGATAAGAGCAAACTCACTAGAAAGAATTCAATGAGGACCTTATGTACTAGCACGAGTAAGATACATAGATACATTTTATAATGAGATGGGATTAACAGAATAAGGAAGGGAAACTTGAAAGGTCAGATATTTTATGCAGAATGGCCGACTTAGGATGAAACTTCCCTTGAAGAAAACGTGCCAGGGATGATTTTAAGGATGGAAATTTATTTTAAAATGTAGAAACCTTGGAGAATCTTACTAATCCTTCATATGTCAAATATAAATGGTTGGCGATGTTTTTGTAAAAATATTCAAATTTCTAAGTATTTTATATAGTAAATTTTGGAGATTTTTAAGGTAAAATAATTTTATCCTATAGAATTTGGGTGAATCATTTTTAAAATAGCGAATCTCATTTTTGGAAAAACCATGGAAAATTATCCCATGAGTGAAATTTAGCCCCTAAGAGCATCCATGAAAAGCATGACACATTATGTGACTTAGGGAGCATGACTATAAATTGGGATACATTTGTGATGCATAAGACATTAACAAACGCTCTATATGGTTGGAAGAATAACCAACCAAGGGACATTATTCTAAACAACGAGAAAAAGTCTCCTAAAGCAATACTAAACCAAAAATACTAAGAGATTGACTCAAGATTGTGCTTTGTTCAAGGGAAACAAGAATTCTGCCAATAGAAGAGATAGACACTTTCCCCATCTTTTTTTTTTTTTTTTTGTCATTTTCATATTATTAAAACCCAAAAAAGAATAAAAGAATGCTATAGTACAATTGAGGAAACGAGTGTCGCAAGAAAGAAAACTAGTTCCAATGAGCAAGGAACATACCTATGCTCAATGTGAGGAAGCATGTGTAGGATAAGGACAATTGGGGAATGTTTCCTCCAAGTTCAAGGTGTCGAGTCGTAAAGGAATAAATTGCAAGGTTGGAAACTAATAGGAATGCATAAGAAATTGGTTCAACAAGAGTAAGCTGGAGCCGATATTAGGCCTAAAAGTTCAAGTGGTTAATATGAAATGCAATTAAAAATCAACATAGTTTGGAAGACCTCAAAGGTGAGGTAGCCAGAAAAATATTGAGAGGAATTCATGAAGCATCAATGCAAAGACATGGTGGGACTACAGAGGGCTTCCATCCTATGAAGCAACTATAGCATGGGTGTCAAAAATTCCAGTGAGGTACTAAATAGGATACCCATTGAGTGGTAAGATATACCACCCATAAGCAACACCTTTAATCAACTAGAAAGGTATGATGTCACTAATGAATGGGGTTGACCCTACGACAAATGTGTGCTCGGTACAGATAGATGCTGCAAGAGAGATGAAACCTACACTATATTCTAGTAAGTAATACAATCCCTACTGAAGAGTCGAAAAAAATGATGTTGTGAGCAACATATAGTTGGGGGAGTCCCATAGGTAATATCCAAAATAAGATTGAGTAAGAAGAATGAAGTTCAAACAAAATGTCATGGCGAGACTAAATAATACTCCCAAACCTAATAAAACTTGCAACATGAGCACCATAATACAAAAGGGCTTATAAACTAGGGTTCCCATGGAATTTAGGCTCTACCATCAATGAAACGACATTCTTGAGTAGATAGATGTTAACAAATGATCTCAAACACTTAGCCAACACAAGATTTCAACCTCCTATAGTTATTCACCAATAAAGCAATGGAACCACATGCATTTACTATAACTATGAGAAGAAATACAAGAGACTAAGAAATCTTAAAATATAGCAGCGAAATATAAATGAACATCAGTACATTCACCACATTTGACACATTGAATTTATGGGCAATGCCCTTGGAAAAACCCACAAGGGGAGAACCAGTCTAGGAGATATTTTTCTTATTGAGCTCTTAGGAAAACTCCAAGTTTTACAGAAGCAACATTATAACCATAAAAATGTACATCAATAACAAGTAAACATAATCAACAGACCTCCTCGAAATATGTTCCAAAGACCCTAAAAAAATGCACCTGATTTCTCCCTTGAAATACATGCTACTATTTCTGTTGTACGATTGTACTATACAAACTTCTTCTGGCAAAAAATATGTCCTATATTTTTGTGCTTAACAACTGCACCTAGATCTACAAATTTCTATCTCCTAGTGCCTTGGAAATCGTGCCTATATTAAGCATAAAGGCTACCTTGATTTCAATGCCAAACACTAGCTGTATGAACCTATTTTAATTCTAATATTTCTTGGGATGCATGCCTCTTTCCCTCCTTGGAATTTTTCCATCTTCCTTTTGTTGCTACTCTTTGTTCTAGCTCGACTCTCTAGGAATTTGTGTCTCTTCAACTTCCTCTCACTCTCCTCACAAGGTGTGCCCCATCTCTCCTCTAGTGTTCCTTTTATTAGTCATTAATGAGTAACTCCTGTAACCCTTGGTCTCCCTTGAGTGAGTCTTCACCTTCCCTTGAGATCAATGGTCATGACTTAATCTTTCGTTGAGTTCACTTAAATCACTTAAGTGACCAACTTTTCATAAATTCACTTTTACCCATTAAATATTAAAAGGCTCAACTTGACTTTATAAAATCACTTTATAAAGTCACTTGATGAAAACACTTCATAAATTCATTAGAGATAAATATGCTCGGTCACTTGTACATGTTGGGCGCCTCAAATGTAGAAGTACCTCTGAGCTACAAAAATCTAACACTCCCTCTTAGCGAGGGAGGTACTTCTAGTACCTCCACTAGAATATGTCTCCAATATTATCATGTCCTCTGCTTCTATAGCCGCTCCCACTACACTGGAAGCCTTTGATCCCTCTAAAATCGAAGCATATACAACTACCTTTGTTGATATATGATGTGAATACCTATCCATACGATGTCCTTTCTTTGAAACCTCACTACTGTCTAACTCAGGCTCCAACCACCCACTGGATCCAAACTCCAGAATCCATCTAGAACTTAGCTCCAAAATCCCTCTGAAGCTAACTTGAGTCCGCCTCTTCTCTCTCTCCTACTTGACCTACATGATATCTAGATGGAATTCCTTCTCCACCTATCTGAGACATACTTGAATCAAATTCCTTCTTGATCCGAGCCTTGATATTGGAATCTCACCAAAGATACTAATCTTGGCATCTATCCAATTATCTCAACCTTGGAATCTCACCAAAGGTCCCTTGCTCTTGGCATCTCACCAAGTGTCTCTCGATATTGGAATCGCACCAAAAATTCTCATCTTGGTATCTCACCAAGTGAATTCCACTTTCCATTTTTTATTCCAAGAAAAACCCCTCTACACTCACTGCAAATCAAGTGCCAAATATCTTGTCTACTGAACCTTAGAGCTCCTACCCTGATACCATGTTGAAAACTGATCTCAAACACTTAGCCAACAAAAGATTTCAACCTCCTATATTTATTCACCCATAAATCAATGGAACCACATGCATTTAATGTAACTATGAGTATAAATATTAGAGACTAAGCAATCTAAAAATATAACAGTGGAATATAAATGAATAGAAACATATTCACCACATTTGACACATTGAATTTCTGGGCAATGGCCCTAGAAAAACCACATGGGGAAAACCAGTCTAGGAGAGATATTTCTTATTGAACTCTTAGGAAAATTATAAGTTTTACAACAACAACATTATCAACATAAAATGTACAACAATAACTAGTAAACAAAACCAACAGATCTCCTTGAAATCTGTGCCAAAGACCCTTAGAAAAATGCACCTGATTTCTGCTTCGAAATCCATGCCACTATTTCTGTTGTATGGCTATACTATATGACCTTCTTCTGGCAACAAATATGTCCAATATTTATTTTCTTAACAACTGGACCTAGCTATATGAATTGATGTCTTCTAGTGCCTCATAAATCGTGCCTATCTTCAACATAAAACACTGCCTAGATTTAAATGCCAAGCACTAGCTATACGACACTCTTTTAATTTTTATATTTCTTGGGATACATGACTCTTTACCTCCTTAGGATCTCCCCTCCTAGGGATTCATGCCTCTCCCTTTTGCTGCTACTCTTTCCTCTAGCTCGAATCACTAGGAAATTGTGTCTCTTCAACTTCCTCTGTCACTCTCCTCAGAAGGTGTGCCTCATCTCTCCTCTAGTTTTCCTTTTGTTACTAATTAATGAGTAACTCCTATAACCCTTGATCTCCCTTGAGTGACTCTTCACCTTCCCTTGAGTTTAACGGTCACGACTTAATATTTTGTTGAGTTAACTTAAATCACTTAAGTGACCAACTTTTCATAAAGTCACTTTTACCCATTAAATGTTAAAAAGATCAAATTGACTTTATAAAATCACTTTATGAAAACACTTCATAAAGTCACTAGAGATAAATATGCTCTGTAACTTCAACATTCCAGGCACCTCCAATGTAGAAGTACCTCTGAGCTACCAAAATATAACAATAGAAATTCTTTGTCGCTTGTTAATGGGATCAACCCTGGGTTAAGGCATCAATGAAAACTATTGATGCAAATATTAGAGGTGATGTATGGTCGCCAATTATATTTAAAGGATATACCTCCCATGACCTTGGGTCAATTCACAACAGAGCAAGACCGAATTCAAAATATAGAACCTTTCCTTATATATATCAATGAATACAAGAAATAACTACTTTTGTAAGGAGAGAAAGAGAAATAAATAAGGAGAGGCCTCACACCTTAAATCCTTCATTTGACATTGATCCTCGCTCCTGCGTCTTAAAGCGCTCCTAATCTTTGTCGGAACTAGCCTGCAATATGAAACTAAGAATAGGCTACTTAAAGGTAGTTATACATTCAAATAACATATATCATGTGCATATATTCAAGTATATATGAAAGACATTATCATATAACATCACAATGAACCAATAAACACACAATAGGAGGGAAATAAAACTCTTCTATTAACAACAATGTGAGAAAGGTAGTTACAACATTATTCAACCTTCGGTACTAGTTAGGAGGCAACTACACTGGGTTCCTCCAAAGACCTTCAAGAATCAACTCAGGGGTGAGGCTCTTCCTTATATCACTCAACAAGGATAGTAACAAACCATGTAGTTATATAGAGAGGCAAGGAACATTGGAAAACGATTTTCCAGGTATGGGATGCTACTCAGATGATGAATGAGTATAGGGAAGCTTTGCTAAAATTTTCCAGCATGATCTTGCACCTCTATTCTTCTCCTCATCCATGCCCCCAATGGTAAATTTATACCATCCTTGAGAGGTTAAGGATGTTTAATTATGTTGGGTACGGGATCAGGGAGGTTGGGAAATGAGCCCAACTGAAAACCCCTCCTGAAAATGTGGAATTATTTTATTTTTCACGTTTTTTGAGTGAATGCACAGGTTGTAAACTAGAAAGGCATGGATGTTCGTGTGTTGCACCAAGGAAACTTGCGGATATAAGAAAAAGTCATGTTTTTTTAAGTGAATTTGATGAAGGAAGTTGGGATTTTGATTAGCAAGCTAGGGAAAAGGGTTGGGCCATGTCACAAATGCATACATATGGAAATTTTTGCTATAACAGATGCCCCATAATGTGAGAGGTCATAAGGAAAAGTGATGGACAAAATACATTATAACTCAGAGAGGCGAGGATGATATGAAGTAATCCGTGAATTTTCCCAAGACAGTTGATCCAAAAATATAAACCATCAGCCAATATCAAGTAAGAGTATTCTCTATCCCAAGTTGGGTGTTGTTAAGCCCTAATATTGGCTCATTACCCCTTAATTGGGGCATATTATATTAGTAATGTTATTTTATTTATGTCGGCTTTAGGCCATTAGTTGTAATTATACCTCCTAGTCTCCTATATATACCAAGGAGACATTTTCATTTTGAATCATCTTCTACTTGAATGTAACATCCCCATTTGTAACATCCCCATTTGGTACGACTCCTATGAAGTCTTGGGAGGATCATGTGCGACATGTTGACAAGGTGCTACAACTACTAAAGGAGCAAAAACTATATGCCAAACCATCCAAATGTTTCTTTGGAGTAAAGGAGGTAGAGTATTTGGGTCATATTGTATCTCATGAAGGTGT
>ML777883.1:503883-515088 GCA_009831015.1 Picea engelmannii
GTAGGGGATTGGGTATTTTTAAGACTACAACCATACAAATAGATGTCCCTCAAGCAAGCCAAGAAGGATAATAAATTATCACCAAAGTACTATGGCCTTTATAAGGTGTTGCAAAAGATTGGTACTATGGCATACAAATTGGACTTGCCTGCATCTTCACGAGTACACCCAGTTTTCCATGTTTCATGCTTAAAGAAGGTTATAGGCGACAGGATCCCAGTTCAAACTATATTGCCAGAACTTGACGAGGAAGAAAAAATCATATTGGAGCCTAAAGCCATCAATGACACACGAATTCGCCAACTGAGGAATAGATCCATTTTAGAGTATCTCATTAAATGGCGGAAACTACCGGTTGAAGATTCCACTTGGGAAGATGAGTCTTTTATACAGAAGCATCCAGATTTACTCAAGCGTTGCGGACAACACTTGTCTCAAGTGGAGGGGCATGTTAATCCCTAATATTGGCTCATTACCCCTTAATTGGGGCATATTAGATTAGTAATGTTATTTTATTTATGTCAGCTTTAGGCCATTAGTTGTAATTATACCTCCTAGTCTCCTATATATACCAAGGAGACATTTTCATTTTGAATCATCTTGTACTTGAACATTTAAGTGGGGTAAAAGGAGGTTCCCCCTCGAAGAGGCTTATTATATGAAATTCTCTCTTTTTCAAGGCGTTGAGTACTTTTTCTGAATATTTTCTATGCTATATTGATATTTGGCTCCTAACAGGTGTACCCATGCTCATGAGTTATGTAAGCATGGCCGCCAGATCAAATACATTGCCAATCCATGGAATATATGAAAGTATGACTAATGTCCATGGCCATGAGCAATACATAGTGTATCCGTGCGATATATTGAGTAGTAAGTATGGCCATGGGGAATATAGAATATGACTCTATATCCCTATCCCAAATCAATATGTGCTGAATTCTATAGGAAGAGATTTACTGGAAGGAAGATATCAAGGAATCCTCCATCATCCAGCATGAGGGGTAGCAGAAGGTTAAATATTTGGAAGGACTCAAATGCACATATTGTAAATACCACACTGAGGTACGACTCTAGCATGCACCAGATGGAAATAGCACACAAAACAGACTCTATGAATAATATCCAATTATGAATACTACTGACAAAGATGAGGAATCCACCAATGGGGTCAAATGGAAACCAAGGTATCAGACAAATTCCTATGTGTGATGATTTTTTTTGAAGTAAAACACAAAGGAAACTACTCAGTCAATGATCAATGATGGTTTGTCATATCATGAGCACAATATCACCTATCAATAATGGAAATAGGCCCAGGGTGCTACTGTAGGTCATACTCTCAGAGCAATGTGTCAAAGTCGATAAGAGAAAACTCGCTAGTAAGAATTCAATGAGGAAATTTTGTACTAGCATGAGTAAGATACATAAATACTTGTGATAATGAGATGGACTTGATGGACTCAGGAAGGCTGACTTGAAAGGTCATATATTTATTGCAAAATGGATGACTTTGGCTGAAACTTCCCTTGAACAAAAATCATGGCAGATTATGTGACTTAGGCAGCATGACTATAAAATGGGATACATTTGTGATGTAGAAGACATTAAAAAACATTCCATATGGTTGAAAGAATAACCAACCAGGGGATATTATACTCAACAAGAAGAAAACATCTCCTAAATCCCTACTAAACCAAAAATACTGAGATATTGACTCAAGATTATGTTTTTTTCAAGGGCGACGGGACTGTTTCCAATGAAAGTGATAGATGCTTTCCCCCTCTTTTTTTTTTTTCTCTTTTTCATATTATTAAAGCTTGAAAAAGAATAAAATAATGCTATAGTACAGTGGAGGAAATGAGTGTAACGGGAAAGTAAACTAGTTCCAATGTGCAAGGAACATACCTATGCTCAATGTAAGAAAGCATGTGCAGGAAAAGGACACTTAGGGAATGTTTCCTCCAAGGTCAAGGTGTTGATTCTTAAAGGAATAAATTGCAAGGATGGAAACCGATAGGAATGTATAAACAATTGGTTAAACAAGAGATAGGTGGAGCCGAAATTAGGCCAAAAAGTGCAAGCGGTTAATATGCAATGCAATTACAACTTATCACAGTTTGGAATCCCTTGAAGGCGAGGTAGCTAGAAAAACATTAAGAGGAAGCCATGAGGCTTTAATGCAAAGACATGGTGGGACTAAATAGGGATTCTGAGCCTATGGAGAAATTACAACATGGGTGTCAAAAATTCCAATGAGGTACTAACTAGGATACCCATGGAGAGGTAAGATCTACCACCTATAAGTGACACCTTTAATCAACTGGAAAGGTACGATGTCACTAATGAATGGGATTGACCCTATGGAAAATATGTGTTTGGTATAGATAGATAGAAAGAGTAAGATTGACTAATAAGAATGAAGTTCAAACACAATTTCATGCCAGGACTAAATAGGAATCCCAAACCTAATAAAGATTACAACATGAATGCTAGAATACAAAAGGGATTCTAAACTAGGGCATCCATGGAAGGTAGGATCTACCATCAACGAAACAGAATTCTTGAGAAAATATAAAGGATTTGTCTCTTGTTAATGCGATTGACCTTGGGTTAAGGAGGAAATAGAAACTATTAATGCAAATATTGGAGGTGATGTATGGTCACAAATTTTGTTTAAGGGGTATTCCCCCCATGACCTTGGGTCAAGTCACAACAGAGAAAGAACTAATTCATAAGATAGAACCTTTCCTTATCTATATCAATGCATACAATAAATAACTATTTTTATAAGGAGAGAGAGAGAAATAAAGAAGGAGAGGCCTCACACCTTAAATCCTTCATTTGATGTTGATCCCTTCTCCTGCTTCTTGAAGCACTCATGATCTCTGTCAGAACTAGCCTTTAGTAGGAAACCAAGAATAAGATGCTACAAGGTAGTTATACATTCAAATACCATATATCATGTGCATATATTCAAGTATATATGAGAGAAATTAGAATATAAAATCACAATGAACCAATAAACACACAATAGGAAGGAAATATAACTCCTCTATTAAAAACAATGTGAGAAAGGTAGCTACAACCTGATTCAACCTTCGATATTGGTTTAGATCCAACTGCCCTAGGTTCCTCCAAATACCTTGAAGAATCAACTCAGTGGTGAGGATATTCCTTGGATAACTCATCAGGGATAGGAACATGCCTTGTAGTTATATAGAGAAGGAAGGAACACTGGAAAAGAAGTTTCCAAGTATGATATGCTACTCATATGATGAATGGGTATAGGGAAGTTTTGCTAAAGTTTTCCAGCATGATCTTGCACATGTATTCTTATCCTCATCCATGCCCCTAATGGTGCATTTATACCATCCTTGAGAGGTTAAGGAGGTTGAATTTCATTGGGTATGGGCTCAGGGAGGTTGGGAAACAAGCCCAACCAAAAACCCACCTGAAAATGTGGAATTATTTTATTTTTCCCATTTTTTGAGGGCATCCATGGGTTGTAAACTAGAAAGGCATGAATGTTCACATGATGCACCGAGGAAACCCACAGATATAAGAAAAATCATGTTTTTTAAGTGACTTTGATGAGGAAAGTTGGGATTTTGATTAGAAAGCTAGGGGAAAGGGTTGGACCATGTCACAAATGCATAAATGTGAAAATTTGAGCTATAAGAATTCCCACCTGGAAGGCTTGTCCATTACACAATAACAACAAAAACAACAACAATAATAATAATCTATTTTTAAGGTCACAACCAAGATAGACACCAAATTGTTGTATGATACCCCCTTGTTTGTGGGCCAAGGAAACCCCTTTGCATAGCAATTTGACTACTAATGTCTACAAAGATATGCATATGCTACCCCCTATGGATTTGAACTTGTGACCTACAAAGATGAAACATATGCTCTTAACCATTAGGCCGACTTAGGTTGTATTGATAATCTAATTTTAAGGTCATGGCCATGCCAAAAACTAAATTGGGGTATGAGACCCCCTTGTTTGTGGGACAAGGTACCCCCTCCACGTAACGATTTGACTTCTAAAGTCTATGGAGGTATAGATACCCTATCTTCCTATGGATTTGAACCTACGACCTCTTAAGAGGAAACACATGTTCTTAACCATTAGGTCCACTCAGGCTATACATACGTTCTCAACATATCTTCAATTCTCCAGTTGATCCTTTCCATATTACCATATGACTTTGGGTGATACATTGTACTAAAATTCAAATTGGTCCCAAATCCCTTAAATAACCCCTTCCAAAAAATGGAAGTGAACTTGGGATATCGATCTAACACTATTTTCTTAGGAACACCATGTATCTTAGCAATTTCTTTCATATAAATTTATGCAATATTGGTTTCCTTATGATTTATTTTTACTTGTATGAAATGTGTAGCCTTTGTAAGATTGTCTGCCAGTACCATGATGGAATCATGTTTCCTTGTTTTCCTGGGAAATTTGTTAATGAAATCAAAATTAACAACTTCCCATTTCCATTCAGGAATGGGAAATGGTTGTAGAAATCCCATGATATGTCTATGCTTATCCTTTACCTTCTGGCATTCCATGAATCTAACAATACAATCAACTACATCTTTCTTCATATTGGTCCAAAAATACTGGCCTCTTATAGGTGCAATAATTTTTTGGTACCCTAGGTGTCTAGTGTTTGACACATTGTCTATCTCTTTTAGAACTAAATTTCTCAATTCCTAATAATTCGGAACATAAACTTTCTTCCTGTACAAGAGGATTCCATCTTCTTCCAACTTGTAATATTCATATTTCCATTGTACATTATTCTGCTGTAATATTTTTTTAGCCCACACATAATGATGATCTGCAGTTAAATACTCTAAAATGTTTTCTTTTAAATATTTTTTGAAAATAATAATGGTTCTAACATGCATTTCATGAACCATTCTACCAAGTGAACCAACCAATTTATTCTTTTTTCCCTTGATTCAAATTTATATTCATTGAGAAATTCTAGCTATCTAGTTTTTTTAGCATTTAGTGTTGGTTGCTCAAACAAGTATTTTGGACCACCATGATCTGTCCCCATTTCGAATTTTCTTCCCATGAGATAATTCCTCCACATTTTTAAGGCATGAGCTATGGATGCCAACTCTAATTCATGTGTAGCATAATTTATTTCACGCCCCTTCAACTTTATTGAATCATAATAAATTATACACCTATTTTGGGTAAGGACTCAATCAAGCCATTCTTTACATGCATCTATGCACAAAAAAAAATCCTCATCTGGATCAACAAATTTTAGAAGAGGTGCATTGGTCAATAATTCCTTTAAGTGATGGAAACTCTCTTCACACTTGGTAGTCCATTCGAATTTTATTCATTTATTTTTCAAGGAAGTTATCATATGTGCAATCTTGGAGAAACTTGTAATGGATCTATATAGTAACCAACTAAACCCATAAATGATCTAACCTCTGAAGTTTTATTTGGTAGTGGTCAACTTTTGATTGGTTCAATATTTTTTGGATCCATTGTTATGCCATCTTTTGAGAAAATGTGGCCAAAATAATGGATCTGCTTTTGATAAAAAAAATCACTTGCTCAACTTGGCACATCATTGGTGCTCTCTCAACCCCTGTAGCTCCATTTACAAATGTTGTTCATGCTCCTCCTCCATCTTGGAATATATATGAATATCATCTAAGAAGAAAATAATATTTTTTTCTAGGTAATCTATGAACACTCCATTCATTAGACACATGAAAGTAGCGGGTGCATTTGTCAACCCAAATGGCACCACTACAAACCCATAATGTCCATACCTGTAATGATCCCAAGCCATTATGCAAGGATCATCACTGTTTTGGTGTCTTTTTAAAACTTTTTCTGAGTGAGGTATTTCGTCAAACACTTTGTTGATCTACCCTTTAGATGGGTTTATATGTGTGTATGCAACAAATAATAGAAAGATATAACCATGGAACATACCTCAACCATATGCAATAATATAGACAAGCCAAAACATCTCAATTCTTCTTTATTCATAAAATAGAGAAACCCGCTACAATGAAGATGCCGATCTGGAATGATCAACAGATGGCCAATAAGATAGACAATAGATAAGAGCTACTACAAAATGCTCCCGCTAATACAAAATAATGCCTCCAAAGGCTGAATAAGAAATGAAGATCAATACAAGCAGATTTGAATGTCAAACTCTCCAGCTGAAGAATGTCGTGCTCCAATAGAAGGTTGAAACCCTCAATAACTCGGCCCTGCTGCCAAAAGTGTCCAATCACCCTAATAAATATTCCAACTGATAGATCGGGTGATGGTAAGAATAACCCAGGTGCCTGAATCTCCAAGATCCCTCTCAATCTCCGTATATCTGAATTTCCCACTGAATGGGGTGCCCCACTGGATGACTGAAAACCTAGCTGGTTCGGCCTTGGTGAAGATGGCCTCCAAATGCTTTGAAACTCTCCAAGAATATATATCGGGATATGAGAATCCCGTGGGAGAAGTTTCGGGCTCAGATCTCAAGTGGATCTCCCTAGATCTGAGTTTTACTAAATCACAGGATGAACTGGTGTGCCCTCTCTCTATCTGCACATGAAGCTGATGTAGAATCATCCTGCAACTGAGTAGATCTAGAACTAGAGTGGTGTGGGAGATTATTTCATCTCTGAGACCAATATTGGGACAAGATAGGTGGAATCTTTCACCACCGAATCGTCCTCTAGGGTTTGTTATGTCAAAACCCTCAAAACCCCCAATATTGGGCTCACTAGCTAGAAACCATAAATCAAAATAAGATCATACATGAATGAATGAGAAGATTCCCTTGCCTTTCCTTTATAATTTTTGGCTCACCTTGTCCCTCCAAAGTGACTTTCATTTTATTAATATTTAATTAATTAATTAAATCACTTTAATTAATTAATTAACCTTTTTACCTTTGAAAAGCTCCTTATCTCTCCTTGTGGCTTCCCTGGGCACTGAAAGTCACTTCTAGCCATCCCATCCTGTAGTGATTCTCCTCTCAATTCCAATGAACTATTACACTAAGAGGTTCCTCCAAGTAATGTGCTCAAAATGACCTCTTCAGTGAATTCCATTGACTTATAGCTCAAAATAGTCAAAATCCTGGAAATCGTCGGAATGCAACGAAACCAAAGCCAACCTATGCGGAATGGATCATAATGATTGAATATGATCATCAATGCAATATGGACCCCACAATTCCTCTCAAATACCCCTGTAATTTCTATAGCATCCATCTGGCTACTTTGGTCATCATAAATCTCTGCCCTGTGATGATGTCCCAAAGTGGAGACATTACAGTCCTCCCTGCTAGAAAATTGCTTGTCCTCAAGCAATACCCAAATCCCTCCAAGTAAAATACCAGGATCCCATGTCCACCTGTGGGATACATAGTAGAACCCCTCAAAAGATGAACAATAGTGCACTCCATGCCCTAGATCCCATATCAAGAAGTGAACTGCAATACTCTGTGAAGCATAGTCCTGAAGGATATCAACCCTGTGAACCTCCTGCATATGACACATGGCCTCATCTCGGAATGAGTCCATCCTCCAAATATCTACCAAGATCCACATGACCTCCATCAAATGCACATGCTGATGTCCGACCGAGGTGATGCAAGACCTCCATGAGACACCCACAAGCGATGCGCTCCTCTCGACACTGAAGATCAATGGAAGGTTAGAATAACTTTCCCCTGCAATGGTCCACTCTCCCCTGTCGGTCAATGAACTGGTCAATCCTGCAATCCCTGGGTCCCATGCTAACCTCTGTCGAAGATCCTCATGTTGACACTGCACTACTCTTATCATGACTGTTATCCCCCTGCATACATCCTGAATCCTCCTCTCTTGGGTCCTCAAGCTGAAACACCTGTGACCACTGAACCTGCTATCCAGAAACTGTATCTGTAAAGGCATCTCTGTAGAAGAAGTACCTATCCAAACATCTCCATGCCCTATCATGATGATCTCGTGAAAGGAAGGGTCTTTCCCCATAGGACAAGTACTTGCAGACCCACTCACAACCAAACCAAGTTGGAGTGTGTGGCTCTCTGGTGCAACCTGGGTCAACATGAGCATCGTGCTAACAAAATGGACTCCTAGGTCCCATGGCAATATTGGAAGTTTATCACTTCCAATCTCCTCTAATTTCTCCTGTGTGAAGCTAATCATTGTCAGAAGCCCTCTGTGCTCATCTGTCGTCACCTAGTCTATGATGCTCATCATCACGCACCAAGTCTCAACTGTCTGTCTAACACGGTCCACCTTTGACCTGCTGTATGCCGTAAAAATACTCCTATCATGAAGTCTCGGCCTACTCACTCTCCATGCCCTTAGCCATGACCTATCCCTCCTTATGCTATTCTCTATGATAAAAGTGTCAGGATGGGCTAATAGAAAAATCTGCAGCTGACTGTAGGACTGGAAGGCGTCACATGCTTTGGTCAATCCCAAGGATTCGACCAGAAGCTCGTCCATCGATATCCATGATAACTTCTCGCTTGTA
The DNA here is from genome assembly GCA_009831015.1 of Picea engelmannii. NCBI lineage: Eukaryota > Viridiplantae > Streptophyta > Pinopsida > Pinales > Pinaceae > Picea > Picea engelmannii. The sequence continues at coordinate 512,438 of ML777883.1, forward strand.
GTCATCACTAAACCCCAATCATCAGGTGCAATTGAAAGAAACTCCTCCAACTGCTGGTAAACCACTCTCCATCTCCCCTCACCCAGGAAACTGCTAAAATTGTGAAGGTGAGGTCTCAAAATCATATTCTGTTGCAAAGGAGTGGCACCTGCATGCTCCCCTAAGTGTGTCTCCTCCCTGCCAGGCAGTACACCCCTCTGAATCCCACCATACATCTCAACATGTCTCTGTGAGCTATCCCTCATCACTGTATCCTCCGGCATACTCCTGTCATCTCCCGCAAACTCATGCTGCATCACAGATTCTGGGTGTACGACTAGATCAATCTCTATATGGAGATCAACCACTCCCAAGACACAAATGGAAGTGTCCCCCATCAACTGGTTCTCCTCTGCTAGATCATCAACATCCTCTGTCAACGTGACTGACTGATACATATGAGTGTCCACTAAGACAGATGAAGTGGATCTCTGATGGATCTCCTCAGGAGCCTCATATGTCCTAGACTCTGATTCTCGAARGGCAGTCTATGTGCCTCTCAAGAATCCCCGAGTGCTCTCCAAATACTGACTAAGTCGGTCCATCTCCAACTCCTGCTTCCTTAGAGCCTCCTGATACATCTCACCAACCCTCATTAGATAATCCTTGTCTGTCATCAACTGTTGGTATTCAGTCCTCATCACAGATACTCTCTCCCGGAGAGTGTGAAAATCATCCGTGGAAAATCCTCCATCTGAGCTACCCTGTGCCACTGATGCTCTCCAATCGTAATCTTCCATCACTGCATGCATGTCATCAATACGTCTAGTGGTTTCCCTGATCATAGCCTCACTAACTCCCAACTGTGTTCTAAGTGGTGTAGCTTCTAATCATGGTCATACTAAGGTGCCATATCAGACCCCTCACTGCTAGTGTTAGTCCTATTAGTGCCAAATCTAGAATCCCCAAAAACACCCTCTGCATAAGATGACATGTTGAACTGTCCATTGTCTACCATGTTGTTGGGTACTCCTGTATGCCACTGCATCCCATCACTAGATACCATCTCCCCCTGACTCCCACTGTATCCTGTATGAGCAGCTGTATCCTCCTGTGCACTCATCCTGTTACTATCATCTGCACTTGGATCCCATAGAGATGTGTCCAGACACATGCTATGGTCATCCTGATGGCTAAAAAGTGCATCCTCATCAATGTAGACTGATCTTGGGAGTAAGTGGTCCATCACCCTGTCAGCCTCTGCAATTTGCTCAACTAATGGAGTCTCCAATAGTTGTGACTCTATATCCTCTAGTTGACCTATATGTGTGAGGTCAACTGCCAGTACGTCCTGTACCTCCTCCTGGATTTGTGGGTCTATTTGTCCATGGTGTGCATTTCTCACACTAGGCTCATCCATCATACCTGACGTGCCACTGATCTCCTCATGTGACATGGATATCATGGGTGTCTGAACAGGTGACAAATGTGTCACAACCCCCATAGGAAGCTCATCATCTCTAGGTTCTAACACGTGTGACTCCTCACTAGTGTCATCACTCTGCTGAGGCATAAGGTCATCAATGGTATGTGACACGACTGCTAAGATACTAGTGCCATCGTCCTGTCCATCCAGTTGCCTATCCCCTACACAAGGGTCATACTCCTCCTCAAGCGTGCAAGCATCACTAGCCTCTGTCCAAGAGTCATCATCACTATCCTATGAGGTAGAGTCACTATCACTAGCCTCTGTGCAAGAGTCACTATCATCATCAGACTGCTTTGAATCCTCATCATCACTATCATAGTGTACCTCAATGATATGATTTTTACCCTTACCCCTACACCTATGATTTGGTTCCCAAGGCACCTTGCAACTGTAGCAAAGCTGCATGCTCCTAATGGGTGTGGAGTTTCTCTGTGCTTCCTTCCATCTAGTTTCTCTGGCTCTACCTCCCTCTGCTATGCTAGTCCAATATTTCACCTCATCTTCACTCCAACTGGGGTTTTTCATGGATATAAACTTTTGGAGCATTATTAGAGGCCCAAGTCTCTCACAAAGTGCATGATATTCTATTTCACAACTCACAGCTATTCCAAAAAAATCTATATACCCCATATTTCCTTATAGAAGATCCCTTAGGCTGGCAGGAGTCTAAGCTTTGATACCACTGTAATGATCCCAAGCCATTATGCAAGGATCATCACTGTTTTGGTGTCTTTTTAAAACTTTTTCTGAGTGAGGTATTTTGTCAAACACTTTGTTGATCTACCCTTTAGATGTGTTTATATGTGTGTATGCAGCAAATAACAGAAAGAGATAACCATGGAACATACCTCAACCATATGAAATAAGATAGACAAGCCAAAACATCTCAATTCTTCTTTATTCATAAAATAGAGAAACTTGCTACAATGAAGATGTCGATCTGGAATGCTCAACAGATGGCCAATAAGATAGACAATAGATAAGAGTTGCTACAAAATGCTCCCTCTAATACAAAATAATGCCTCCAAAGGCTGAATAATAAATGAAGATCAATACAAGCAGATCTGAATGCCAAACTCTCCAGCTGAAGAATGCCATGCTCCAATAGAAGGCTGAAACCCTCAATAACTCGGCCCTGCTGCCAAAAGTGTCCAATCACCCTAATAAATATGCCAACTGATAG
>ML777883.1:516260-529093 GCA_009831015.1 Picea engelmannii
GATTTATTACTAGTATCTTCTTCTCTGATTCTCACTTGATGATAACCTGATCTTAATTAAATATTGGAAAATATCTTATCTCCTTTGAACTTATCAAAAGGATCATCAATCCTTGGAAAACGATACTTATTATTTATATTAACCTTGTTTAGTTGTTTGAAGTCAATACACAATCTTAGAGTTCCATCCTTTTTCTTCACAAAAAGAACCAGGGAACCCTAAGGAGAAACACTTGGGAATATGTGCCCCTTCTTCAACAACTCTTTTAGATACATCTACAATTCTTTCAGTTCAAGTGAGCTCATTCTATAGGGAGTTTTGAACATTGGGCAAGTTACAAGCATTAATTTAATAGAGAAATCAATGTCTCTCTTTGGTGGCAATCCCGAAAATTCCCCAAACACATCTTCATATTCCTTCAAGACTAGATAATCTTAAAGACTTGGCTCCTTATCCTTTTCTCACTCTTCCATATGGGTTTGATATATTTGGAACCCTTTTCTAAAAATTCTTTTCAGCTACAATGTTGAAATCTCTCTAATAGATATAGGCCTTGGAATACCTTGAAATATCCTTGAATTCCCTTATTCATCAAGACATGTGGAAGCCTTGTTGTAACAATCTAGGATAGCATAATTTTTTCCAGCTAATCCATACCAATCAAGAAGTCATATGACCCAAGTGGTATGATGTTCAAATCTACCTTAGTGTTGACTCCATTCATGTTCATTGGAAAATATCTAACAAGTTTAGTGATTTTCCTCTTTGTTCCAGTAGCTAGCTGAACCAACCAATACTTTTCATTCTTACATTTCTTCAATTTAATTCTTTCAACTATATTTGGATCTATATAGATTTGACTAGATCTAAAATCAATCAAAATAGATATGGGATGATTATCAATCTTACCTTCTACCTCAATCATGTGGGATTGATATTCTACTTGTCTATTTTCCAAGGATGCATAAATCCTTTTCATGATCATGCCGCATCCTCCACCATTTCCTCCTTCTTAATATTATAAAAAATCCTCATCCTATCTCCCTAGTGAGGACAATATTTATACATGTGGTCCCCTTTGCATCCCCAACACTTTATGGGATGTTGCCTTGGTGTCTTCCCCAAGGAATATGTTAATTTAGTTTCACCTTGTGTCGACTACCCTTGTTGATATGCTTGAGAGATATTCCTCACAAAATGTGGCTTGAATCCTTTATTCTTCTAATCCATTTTTTCTTTCTTCTTATCACCCCAGGCCTTTTGGAAATCTATCCTTCCCTTGTTCTTCCCATATAAATACTTATCCTTCCTCATGGATTCTTCCAAATTATTGGGCTCTTGAAACTAAATTTTATCCTTGTAGAATGATGGAATTCCACTCAATAACCTATAAATATTTACCTTCTCATCCCTAATGACTTCCATAGAAGCTCCAAGAATTTCCTCTCATATTCTTCCATGGTCATGTTTCATAGCTTGAGCTTAAATAACTATTACAAATTATTATCATAGTGATTCTCATATGAGTATTGTTCCTAGAAATATTTCTTAAATCCCTTTCAATAAATTCTCTTATCATCATTATGCTTGACCCACTTTAGTTAGTCCCACCATATGGAATCCTTCCCTTTAAGATGATATATGGAAATTATTGCTTGCAGGTTTGATGAGTAATAATGCAGTTGGAAATATTTTCTCATGCAAAGAAACTAGGATTTGAAATCTTCACCCTTCCTATGCTCTCCATCAAATGGTGTTGGATTGAGTTTCCTGATCTCTCCTTGCAATATATCTTACCCACATCTCCTCCTCAGATGTTTGACAAGGGACACACTTGGGATATTCTATGATTATTAACATGCACAATCTCTTCTAGTCGAGTGTCCTGGTGAATTATGATGTCTATTAACACTGCTTGAGTGCCTATATCACCTCTGATGATCCCTTCTATCATGAGATTTGGATTCTTCTACTTGTCTTAGATTGGATACTTGTTTTGTGCCAATTTTTTTATTAATTTATCTTTGTAACATATTGAGACTCTATAATAGATAAGAGTTAATTTGATTCTTCTCTCCTTGAGCTCATATCAACCTTTGATTGTATACTTTGTAGCTCTTCACTTCTTTCTGCAAGCTTCTCATAGTCTCAACCATCTCCATAAGATCTACTCCACTTCTATATCCATTGGACTCAGTCTCTACATTACCCAATATGATATTTAAACCTATGATCTATTTCGCATGGCTGTAAGATCTATAGGAATACTCCATATCTCTAGTCCTAATATAGGAACCAATTATGTTTTTCCTGAACTTCTAATTCTACAAAAATTTGCATGCAACAATTATTGTTAGAATTATGCATATTGTGAAATATTTAATTATCTAGGCTACATGTCACCCTTCGTTCAGATTTATGAAGAGTGTGAGTGTACCAAACCATATTCTAATTATTTAGACAAATTATCCTTTGAATCATATTTCCAAAGGATATATTCGTGCCTCATTCTAAGTTCCAAGATAAAAGTTATAGTTTTCTGGGTTTTGTCATTTCTACTCAATTGTACATTGTTCTAACTAGTGAAATTTGGTTGAGAGACCATCTTTTTCCATTTGCAATAGAAAATCTGTTAGGAATCATAATTGTTTTTTATATTGGGAATAAATATAATTTATTATTGTGAACACGCAACAATAATTGGATTTAGAATATGACACTTTAGTCATTTTATATATAAATATGGAATTGATGACTTTGTTTTTTTTACATTTTCCCTAAACTTATAATTTTTAGCCAAAAATGACTATCTCCCAAATAGAGAAAAACTAGGAAAAAGTTCCTCAAGACAAAGTTTTCCAAATTGTTGAGGAGGTAAAATGTCAATAATTTTTTTTTTTGCAGATTTGATCTGGATCCCCTTTTCCTCTTCCAAAGATTTCAAAAATTCCCAAAAAGTGTCAAATAATTATGGTTTTTTGGCATACTTTTGTGTCCCCATTCCAAACTCCTTGAAATTTGGACAATATCTCAACTGGGTATCTTCATGCCTACTTTTTGGACACTATAAAAAATTCATCTTTACTTGGGTCCTAGTCATTGAGCACCACCCAGATCTTTAAAAGCCAATATTTTTATTTTATGGAAAATTTAAGAAGATATGGCCAATGGCCCTCGATGGATTGTTTGTATCCTTTGTCTTTGCAAACATACACTTTATATTTAATCTGATTTTGAGTTTTTATGCTCTTGTTATGGCCAAAACAAGCTTTTGGATCCATACTTTCTTTTAATCATTGTCCTGGTTTCTCCAGTCCTTTCCTCCTGTCTTGTTCTTTTATCTCTTTATCTTGTTCTTTTCTTTTATCTTCTTCCATTCCTTGGTGATCACTAAAAACCCTTCATTGGTGGTCAATGAAATCCTTGTATTAGTGATCAACAAAAAGCCTATATCAGTGATCAGTAAGAAAACATCTATTGACTATTGACGGTGGGAGAAAATTTCTATCAAGATTCAGGTAAAAGGTCTATCAACGATATGGGAAAAAATCCATTTTTTCGGTGACCCCCAATAACTCTAATGGAGATGGAAATTTTCCGAGAAACTCCATCAGGGATATGGGAAAAACTCCACTTTTTTGGTGACCCCTAAAAAACTCCATCGACAGTGAATGATTTTTGAGAAACTCCATCGAAGATTTGGGAAAAATTCCACCTTTTCGACGACCCATGAAAAAATCTATTGGTGATCAATTTATTTCCAAGGAACTCCATTCGTGATCTGAGTAAAACTCCACTTTTTTGGTGACCCCTAAGAAATTCCATCGACGATCGGTGATTTCCAAGAAACCCCATTGATGATTTGGGAAAAACTCCACTTTTGTGGCGCCCTAAAAAAATTCCATTAACGATTGACTTGTTTTAAAGAAAATCCATCGACGATATGGGAAAAAATCCACTTTTTCGGTGACCCCTGAAAAACTCCATCAACGATTAGAAATTTTCAAGAAAATTCATCGACGGTCTAGGAAAAAATCCACTTTTTTGGTGACCCTTGAAAACTCCATTAGCGATCGACGATTTCTTGGAAACTCCATTGACAATATTAATGTTTCTTCACATTGCCAAAATCATTTAACTTAGAAATTTGTGTCCAAATATACATTGGATTTGGACTATTGATCTCAAGATCAATGTGATCTCAACCATTGATTTGCTAAAATTTTCCAAACTTTGAATTCTTGTTCGACAAGCTAAGTTTTGTTCCCACTTTGCCAAATTTCTCCAAACTTAAAAAAAATCCATCAATGAACCAAGAAATTTTATTTGGAAAAATTAGAATTTTTAAACTAACCTGAGGAGAATCTCAATTGTTGATCTTAATATCCAAATGATTTGGGCTACCAATTCTCCAAACTTCATAGTCATCATGAAAAAATGAAATTCGACCTTCCAAGCCAATTTTTAACTCTGTAACTTGTAGATCGAGGCCATTAATCATATCTTCAACCATTATGAGTGCAAATTTGACCTGAATTTTCTCATAAATTTGGAGATTCCACTCTGATCTTACAATTTTCCCCAAATTTGACACAGATCAAACTCTGCAACATTGAATTTACCAAATTGGCACTGGTCCTTGGGCCATGTGGGTCTAGTGTTGAACCAAAATATCTGATACCAAACTGTAATGTACCCAATTCCCTTGCTAGACCATGTTAGTACTAAAAATGACTAACTATAACTTTCATAATAATTTAAACACAAAAAAGTACATAGCATGTCATACAAGCTCGTGTAGTTATCCATAATAATATAAAACATGAATGAAATTGATTTAAACATTCACATTAAAAATTAAACACACACATGGGGTGGAAGGTGTGGGGGGAAGTCTTCTTGATTTTGAAGGAAATGACATAGCTTCATATTCTTGGGGATTGGGGAAGGTATTGTTGGACATATTGTCATTGATGTCAACACTCAATGATGTAGATGAAGCTCAGAAGGGAAAGCACATTGTAGAAATGTGATCAGGATCAAAATCCCCACAGGACAAGCCAAGACCGTTGGATACAAAAGCACCAGATCAAGGGTAGGGATTGATTATGGAGAACGAAGGGAGAATTAAACAATGCGTTAATTCCAATACCACAATTAGTCTATACTGTCAGATTACAAGAGAAGGACTGTTGGAGGATTGGCCAATGATCAGATCAAGTCATGAAAGTTGGATATGTAAGTGCCAGATCAATGGTAGGGATTTATTATGGAGCATGAAGGGAGAATTAAACAACGCATTATTTCCAATCCCACAATTAGTCTAGACCATCATATCTCATTGATTCAAAGATCGACAACTATGGTTGATCCACCAACAATCACACAACTTCAATTGCAGAGTTTGGGTGATGGGACAAACCAGGAGCAAGTTATGGTTCCATAATCTACATCGACCATCGATGGTCACTTGCCAATAATATCTACGATTGACATTAGTTCCATTGCCAAACGAGTAGTTTCCATTGTGGAACTCGACAATATTTTTAATGTCGTGCCAGTTGAGGACCCCACAATCATCCCTGATCATTGATCTACTCCGAGAGCATACTCAATCATTGGATCAAGTTAAGTGGAAGGACAAAGTAAGTCATAAATAAGGATGAAGTTATGAATTCTCAAAGTAAACAAGAACCGTTCACTCACCTGTAGATTAATTCATGGTCGTCGATTTGTTCGAAATCTTTGGACAAGCTAGGATCGTTCAACTAATGGAAGAATGAATAATGACCATCTGATATTTTTCGGGGAAATATAATACGGGAGGTTTAATGATTGCAAATACTAGAAGTCGTGAAATTCAAAGTTCTAAATTAAATGAGAGCCATCCATCTCAACCGTAGATTAAGTCATAACTGCTGGATTAAGCGGTAAAAGAATGAGTAAGGATTGGATCCAGACTATTGACTTCGTTCTGGGAATCATGCCAACCATCGGATCAACCCGTGTGAGAGGTAACCATTTCGAGAAATTGAAAAATCCAGAAGATTAGATGATTGTCAAAGAAAAATCGTCGAACGCCGAAATCCAGTGAACTAGGTTCTATCCCCTAGTCATGAGTTATGAACACATAATCCATAAGGCACTGGGAACATTGCTTAGACAATAAGACCATGGTTTTATGTAGATGGTCACATGTAAGTGGTTTGAAGGAAAGTTCCTCTACATAATTTGATTTTTGCAATATTTGCAGAGACATGAAATTAAGTTAAATGAAATCGATCCATACCTGTGATCGATTAATGAGAAGTATTTTCATTAAATTGAAAAGGCTTCTTGAAAATATTTGAATAAAGAAAAATAATAAAAACGATTATTGTTAATGAAGAGGTGCGATGGTCCAAACAAAGGGACACAATGTTTCATAGCTCACACTAGTTGAAAGAGTATATAAATGAGAAAGAGTGGTGAGAAGAAAGTGTCTCTGCAGTCCAGATCATAAGATAAAAAGAAGAAGCAGATTCCAAGAAGGAAAATTGAAGATACTTATGCAGTGAGGGTGGAAGGGAGGAGCATGAAAGAATTCATATCCTTACTAAGAAAATTGTAAAATATAAGGGAGTTGTAGCTTCATAGGGTTGGAGACCTAAAGACGAGGGAGTTGGTGCTTCCTGGGGTTGGTTCCCTGAAGAAGGGGATTGGTGTCTCCTAGAGTTGGTTCTCTGAAAAGGATTGGTTTCCTTCACTATTCTTTATAAAAACTTGCAATTCATGTTGAATATATTTATATAATTGATTTTTCATACAATTCATGGTTGAATTATTGTGGTAATCAATAAAATATAAAAAGTAATTGCTAAATTGTTAAAAACGGGTAATATTGATTCACCCCCCCTCTCAGTATTCCAACAATTGGTATTAGAGCAGGTTCCTTCAACATAGTATAACAACTGGAAAGGTAGATCCGAAAGATGGATCAACAAGAAGGAATGTCTAACAACAAAGCACCATTTTTCAATAGAGGAGGCTATACTCTATGGAAAATAAGAAAGAAAAACTTCTTGTTGGATCTTGGTTTTGATATCTGGTAATCTATTGTAGATGGTTACACTACACCAACTACTCCACCTAAAGACATTGTAGGGAAGAAAATATGTAATGATAACTCTAGAGTAGTTAATGGAATTCTAGGAGGGTTGACTAATTCTATATGTGTGAAGGTTATGCATTGTAAATCAACCAAAGAAATCTGGGACAAGTTGGAGGTTGTATATGAAGGAGATGACAAAGTCAAGGAAGCAAAACTACAAACCTATAGAACTCAGTTTGAAAATCTAAAAATGAAGGAAGAAGAAAATATTGTTGAGTACCTTCATAGGGTAGATGAAGTGGTTAATTCAATTAGAGCAATAGGAGAAGAAATTATAGATAAACCTATTGTGAAAAAATTACTAAGGTAATTACCTATGGGATATGATGCAGATATTTCTACAATTGAAGATAGAACTGATCTAAACACACTCACAGTTGATCAACTTCATGGAATTTTTATAGCATATGAAATGAGAACAGGGAATGATAAATCAACAAAATATGAAACAACCTTTAAAGCATCTAAAACAAAGATGAGGTAGGAGAAAAAGACCAACGATAAGTTATCAGATATTTCAGATGTAGAAGAGGCAAACTTTATAAAGAAACCTCAGAAAGGATTTGGAAAATATAAAGGAAAGTTACCTTTCAAATGTTTCAATTGTGGCATAATTGGACACTTTGCTAACAAATGTCCCTATCCCAAGCAGGAGGAAAATGATGAAGAAGTTCACAACCAGGAAAACCAAAACAAGAAGAAATTTTATAAGAAAAAGAAAAACTTATACTCCAAAGAAGACAACAACTCTTCAGACATGAGTGAAGATGAAAATTCAGAGCTTTTGTTTATGGGAATGAAAAATCATGATGATAAATGTTCATAAGATGAAGAAGAAGGGAACTTTGAAGAATAAATCCTTAGTGTAATTGAAGAACTAGGAAAAACAAAAAAACAAAATAGGGTACTAAGAAGAGAGATTTTAGATATTAAAGAAGCTACTAAATCAAGAGAGAGGGAAGTTTCCAAAAACATCAAGGAGTCAGAAAAGACCATCAATGATTTGAAGTCCCAACTCCTAGAAGCTAATAAAACTGAAGAAGTAATTTTAAAACAAATTAGTGATAAAAAACAAGCATGTGAGAAACTAGAAGCTGAGATTAAGCTGCTAAAAAGTGAACTTGAGAAAGAAAATAAGAGATCAAACTTTGGAAATAGTTCAAAAATATTGGATGAAATTCTCAGTAGTCAAAGGTCACCAAACAACAAGACCGGTTTGGGATACACCCAAGACTCAACCTCTACATCACAAGGATCTGTCAAAATACCAATTAGTTATGCAGATGCTCTAAAGGGATCCTTAAAAATAGAATATAATAAGGAAAATATGATATAATTGAACACCGTTCCACATAAATAGAAATCAACATTCCCTACTAAAGTAAAAATGATAGGAAGAATACAATCACCAGAAGGAATCCCCCTAATAAATATCATTTCATTGGATATTGTTACTCTTGCAATAATTTTTGGACATAAGGTAGTACACTGCAAAGCTTATGGACAATACAATAATACAAATGTCCAAAGATATAAGAACAACAAGTACAATAAAGAAAAGAGAAACTATAACTCATTTTCTCCTTTGCAAGATTTCAATAGTGAATGCCAAAACTGAAACAACTATGGTCATAAAACAAGTGATTGTAGATTTCCAAAATATGATAAAAAGACAAATATTCTCCATAATAAAAAAGAATGGAGGAAAAAGCAAAAAGAGTGCAATGTAGCATTATATGCGAAAAATCAAGAGTGTCAGTGGTATATAGACAATGGATGTTCCAAACACATGATTGGAGATCAAAGTAAATTTCTCAAGTTAAATAAGAAAGGAAAAGGAAAAGTAACTTTTGGAGATAATATGTCAAACAAGATATTGGGAAAAGCCAATGTTAGTTTAGGAAATAATAAAAACAAAGCATAAGATGTAATTTTAGTATAAAATATCAAACCAAATATTCTAAGTGTAAGTTAGACTTGTGATCAGGGTCACATACTTACTTTTGATTCTCATAAATGTGAAATTAGAAAAAAGGACACTGGAAAGCTAGTGGTAGTAGCACCAAGAACATCTAGCAATGTGTACATCCTCGATATAGAAAAAGAAGAAAAATGTTGCTTAAGCGAAGTAGATGAAAGTTGGCTATGACATAGAAGGTTGGGACATTTAAGCTTTGACAACTTGATCAAAGCCAATGAAAAAGAGGCAGTTAGGGACCTACCAAAAGTGATTAAGCCTTCTAATTCTATTTGTAAACATTGTCAAATAGGAAAGAAAACATGAGTTAGGTTAAAGAAAAAAGACCATTCCACAACTAAACCATTAGATATTATTCACACAGATCTATGTGGACCTACTAGAACCAAAATAACTTACAGTGAACATTATTTTATGTTTATTGTTGATGATTACACAAGACTAACATGGGTTTTCTTTTTAAAAGAAAAATCAGAAGCCTTTGAGAAATTTAAAATATACAAAAATATTGAAGAAAATGAAACCGATCTAAAAATTAAGTGTCTAAGATCAAACAATGGAGGAGAATTCACCTCTAAAGAGTTCACTCAATTCTGTGAAAACCATGGTATCAAAAGACAATTTTAATCTCCCCGGACTCCTCAACAGAATGGAGTGGTACAAAGGAAAACATAATAGTTCAAGAAGTTGCAAGAACTATGCTAAATGAAGCCAAAATTCTAGACAAATTTTGAAGAGATGCAATCTACACAACCATTCACATACTTAATAGATCTCAGTTGAGACCCAATCATGACAAAACCCCTTATGAACTATGGTTTGGGAGGCCAGCCCCTATAAAATACTTTAGAATTTTTGGAAGTAAATGTTACATAAAGAATGATGATGATAATCTAGGAATGTTTGACCCAAGATCTGATGAAGGAATATTCTTTGGATACTCATCGAATAAAAAGTCATACAGATGTTATAATCTCATCCTACTAAAAATAGTGGAAAGTGCAAATGTAAAAATAGATGATCTAATAAAGGGAATATCCCAAGGCTTTGATAAAAAACATCAACAAGATGACGATGATGTAGAATCTTAGCAAGAAGATGACGATGAAACACAAGAAAATGAACCTAACACTGATGAAGAAGACAATGAAGAAACACCCTTTCCAAGAGCTCCATCAAAAAGAGTTCTGAAGAATCATCCTGAAAGCCAGATGATTGGAGATAAAAGTGTAGGAGTGGAAACAAGAAGGAAACTAGATTTTGACTCAGAACAAGAAATGCTATCCCTAATTGAACCTAAATTAGTTAAAGAAGTTGTCAAAAGTGAATATTGGATAAAATCAATGAATGAAGAACTAGATCAAATAGAGAAGAATCAGACTTGGGAACTAGTTCCAAGACCCAAGAACAAGAATGTGATAGGAACTAAGTGGATCTTCAAGAACAAATTAAATGAAAATGGGGAAATTATGAAGAAAAAATCCAGATTGGTCTGCAAAGGATATTCCCAAGTAGAAGGTATTGATTTTGAAGAAACTTTCGTTCCAGTAGCAAGACTTGAGGCAATCCGAATGTTCCTAGCATTTGCATGCTTCAAAAAATTCAAAATCTATCAGATGGATGTCAAATCATCATTCCTTAATGGAACACTAGAAGAATAAGTCTACGTTGAGCAACCAGAAGGTTTCATGTTATCATAAAACTAGGACTATGTGTGCAAACTGAAAAAGGCTTTGTATGGTCTTAAACAAGCCCCGAGAACATGGTTCTCTAGGCTTGATCAATATCTACAAAAACATGGATACAAGAGAGGGACTACTGAAAACAACTTATATATCAAAATTGAGGATCAAAACATGATTGTCGTGGTAGTATATGTAGATGACATCATATTTGGGAGTAATCTCACTACACTAAGGAAAAAAATTGCAATCAAAATGCAAGAAGAGTTTGAAATGTCTATGCTGGGATAACTATCATTCTTCTTAGGTTTACAAGTAATTCAAATAGAAAATGGAATATTTGTTTTCCAAACCAAATATATCAAGGAAATGATGAAGAAATTCCAAATGGAAGACAAGAAACCTATGGGTACTCCAATGGTCATTGGATGTAAACTAAGTCTAGAAGATGACTCACCAAAAGTAGACCAAACAATGTATAGATCTATGATTGGAAGTTTGCTCTAGTCAACAACAACAAGACCTAGCATCATGCATGATGTAGGACTCGTGGGGAGATTTCAATATTCACCTAAATAAACCCACTTAAAAGTAGTAAAACAAATATCCAGATACCTTCAAGGCACCCTAGAACTAGGATTATGGTATCCAAAAGATAAAGACTTCAATCTAACCGCATATACTGATGGAGATTGGGCAGGTAACATAGATGATAGGAAAATCACTAGTGGAGGAGAATTTTTATTAGGAAAAAGTTTGGTAGAATGGTCAAGCAAGAAACAAACATCCACATCACTCCTTACAATAGAGGCATTATACATTGTTGTTGCATCCTGCTGCACACAATTTCTTTGGATGAACCAAACTCTAGAATACCTACAAATAAAATATAATGATCCTATTACTATTAACTATGACAACACTAGTGCCATAAGTATCTCTAAAAATCCAGTCATGCATTAAAAAAAAAACATATCCCAATTAAATACCATTTCCTAAGAGATCAGGTCACCCAAAAAATAGTTAAAATAGTATATCTAGAAACCAAAGAATAGATTGCAGACATTTTCACAAAACCTCTGCCCAAGAGTAATTTTGCAAATATCTGACATAAATTAGGAGTAATTCAAAAACCTCATTAAAAATTGAATGGTCAGGGGGAGAATTACCATAGGGGTAGAAACCATTTTCCATTGATGTCAAAGGGGGAGAGTAACTTCATAGAGAAAAGCATCATCACAAGGGGAGTTTGTATGAAGTTAGAGTGTTTCCCTCAATGACAAAGGGGGAGATTGTTGGACATATTTTCATTGATTTCAATAGCCGATGATGCACATGAAGCTTAGAAGGGAAATCACATTGTAGAAATGTGATCAGGATCAAAATCCCCATAGGACAAACCAAGACAGTTGGATATGCAAGCACCAGATCAAGGGCAGGGATTGATTGCAGAGCACAAAGGGAGAGTTAAAAAATGAGTTAATTCCAATCCCACAATTAGTCTAGATCGTCATATTACAAGAGAAGGATTGTTGTAGGACTGGTCAATGACCAGATCAAGTCATGACCATTGGATACGCAAGCGTCAAATCAAGGGCATGGATTGATTGCAGAGCGCGAAGGGAGAATTAAACAACGCGTTATTTACAACTCGTAATTAGTCTAGAACATTAGATCTCATAGATTCAAAGATCAACGACTGTGGTTGATCCACCAACAATCACACAACTTCAATTGTGGAGTTTGGGTGATGGGATAAACCACACGTAAGTTATGTTTCCACAATCTACACTGACCGTCGATGGTTACCCGCTAATAATATCTATGATTGGCATCAATTCCATTGCCAAACGATCAGTTTCCATTGTGGAACTCGACGATAGTTTTAAACGTCATGCTAGTTGAGGACCCCACAATCATCCCTCTTCGTTGATCTACTGTTTATGGATAAATCCGTAAGTGCGGACACAAACCGATCTCCCTAGATCCACCTGGATCTAGAACAAAACAGGACAGAATAGGA
>ML777883.1:529232-558489 GCA_009831015.1 Picea engelmannii
TACATAGGAAAATGCAACTTCTTTTCTCAAGAAAAGTTCTTCTTCCTTCTCTCTTCAGGAACTCAAGCCACTGTGACCCCTCTAAAGGCAATAGATAGGTTTACATCATTAACGATCATAGGGATGACGAAAATAATGTGTAACATCTACTCTGAGAGAATTCTCGACCGTTGGATCAAGTTGAGTGGAAGGACAAGGCAAGTCATAAATAAGGATGAATTTCTGAATTCTCAAAGTAAACAAGAATTGTTCACTCACTTGTAGATTAATTCATGGTCGTCGATTTGTTCGAAACCTCTGGAAAATCCAGGATCGTCTGACTAACAGAAGAATGAATAATGACCGTCCGATCTATTCTAGGGAAATATACTCTGAGAGGTTTAATGATTGAAAATACTGGAAGTCACAAAATACAAAGTTTCGAAGTAAATGAGAGCCATCCATATCAACCATAGATTAAGTCATAATCGTTGGATTAAGCAGTAAAAGAATGATTAAGGATTGGATCTAGACCATTGATTTGGTTTTGGGAATCATGTGAGCCATTGGATCAACCCATGTGAGAGGTAACCATTTCTGGAAATTGAAAACTCTGGAAGATTAGATGATTGTGAAAGAAAAAGCGTTGAACACCGAAATCCAGTGAAATAGGTTCTAGCCCCCAGTCATGGGTTATGAACACATAATACATAAGGCGTTGGGAACATTGCTTAGACAATAATCCCATGGATTTTTTTATATGGTCACATGTAAATGGTTTGAAGGAAAGCGGCTCTATAGAATTTGATTTTGGAAATATTTGTAGAGACATGAAATTAAGTTGAATGAAATCGATCCATACCTGTGATCAATTAATGAAAATCATTTTCATTAAATTGAAAAGGCTTCTCGATAATAGTTGAATAAAGAAAAATAATAAACAAGATTATTTTTAATGAAGAGGTGTGATGGTCCAAACAAAGGGACACAATATTTCATAGCTCACACCAGTTGAAAGAGTATATAAACGAGAAAGAGTGGTGAGAAGAAAATGTGTCTACAGTCTAGATCATAAGATAAAAAGCAGAAGCAGATTCCAAGAAGGAAAATTGAATATACTTATGTAGTGAGGGTGGAAGGGAGGAGCATGGAAGGATTCATAACCTTACTAAGAAAATTGTAAAAGATAAGGGGGTTGGATCTTCCTAGGGTTGGTTCCATAAATACAAGGGAGTTGGTGCTTCCTAGGGTTGGTTCCCTAAAGACGAGGGAGTTGGTTGTTCCTAGGGTTGGTTCCCTGAAGAAGGGGATTGGTGTCTCCTAGAGTTGGTGCTCTAAAAAGGATTGGTGTCCTTCTCTATTATTTATACAAAATTGTAATTCATGTTGAATATATTTATATAATTGATTTTGCATACAATTCATGGTTGATTTATTGTGGTAATCAATAAAATATAAAAAGTAACTACTAAATTGTTAAAAACGGGTAAACTGGTTCACCCCCCCTCTCAGTATTCCAACATGTATATAATAATTTTGCAGAATCCTATGCCTTATATGAAGGTGTGTGCATTTATAAAGAACAAAATGTCTCTAAAATCATGGTTTTTGGGGCCTCATTGATGGTTGTTCAAGCGATCACAACAAAAAATTAGCTTGACAACAATGTCTTCAATGATATCATCTCTCGGACCCTCTCTCTCATTGAAGGATTTGACAATTTCATAAATTTTCATCTTAAAAGATAACTAAATTCTCTTGTGTACCATTGGGCTAAGTTGGGGTCGAATTTGGATGTTGGCACCATGGAAATAAATGGGACTAGGGGAGTCTTACCCATCTCATAGGTTGAGACCCTTTCTTTTTTGTGTTGAAATGTGGTTGATGGAGTGGTCCACCGTGTTTTTGGTACCTACTCTTGCACATTCATGGAGTAATGGTATCAAGAAGGTAAATCAATTCTCTTCGTGCCAATATGGAATTTTATGTGAATTCCCTTTGGTTATGGTTCTCTATTCTTTGGTGCTAGAGAGGGTTTCTTGGTTCTCATCTCCTATTGGGTCATTAGTTCTCAGTTTTTTTTTTAGTTTTAGGGTGGTGGAACTCATTTAATTATGGATCTATTGGGGAATCAAACCATGTCTATCCTGGTTTTTATGATTTCCTATTCTTGGTTTGTTAATGTTAATCTCCCCCTCTGTGTGGTTCCTTTTAGCCCTGCTATTTTTTATCCTCTATTCATTTTTATTAAATATAGGATTGGAAACCTTAGGTGGTGGTTAGCGATGGATCTAAATTGGAGTGATATTAAAAGAATCCTTTGGTTTCATGAGGAAACATCCCAATCAAATAGCTCTGGATTACAAAAAATGTTGGTAAAGCCAGAGGAATTAGATCGTGCTTTGGTTTCCTTGAGGAATATTTTAGATATTCAGACGAGGTGGATGGATGAGATGGAATTTGAGATTTATAAACTAAATTATCTTTCTCTCCCACATATTTTAGCCTTTGTTTCAATTAATCAAGGTGTTGTTGTATCCCCTCGTGAAGGTAGCATGACCAATGGTATTGAGTAAGATGGAACAACTCTTATGGAAATTGAGGATGGTAATCTCTAGTGGGTCAAGGTATCGGAAATTTGGGACTCTATTTCTTCCTATAATTGATGTTTTATATAAATCTCCTTCTATTAGGCCAATTTTTTAAATATGTTGTGAGTCAGTATGAGTGGGAAAATAATATGGATAGAGCTCCAAATTTGTTCTGTTTAGCTAAAAAATTATGTACATGCCATGTGCCATTTTTGGTTGTTTTGTATGACTATTGTTTTCTTTGGCACAACCCTTTATAATATATAAAGTTCAGTTACGTTTACAAAAAAAAAAAAACTAAACTCACAAAGTCATTCAATCAAATAAAACATAGATTTGAATGCAACATTTACCCACAACAAGTAACAATAAATAAGATCAAACTTCATAGTGAAATGAATTGAAATTAAGCTACTTATCAAATGGAATTAAACAAAGTGGATATGAGCACTAATATTTTCCAATTTGCAACCCCCGAGCTAGGGGTAGGAATTCACATGAAAGGGTGTCCCCTATAGGTGTCATCATTTTCCCATTGATTTTCTAGCCTAATTTCCCTTCGTTCACACTTTTCCTTCCTCAAGACTACGACCAAAAGGGTTGGTCTCCCTTTCTGGACTGCCAAGTCATGACTGTGGTCACTCTGTCTATGTTCTTAGGTCATGACTGAGCCTAGAAGCTCCCTTTTTTGGACTTGGTTGTGATGTATGAGACCTCCCTCTAATTTCTTAGGGTTTAGTCTCGAGAAGGCTTTCGTTATGAGCCTGTGGATATTATCCTATTAACCATATGGAATTATCTTTAAATCCCTATAAGAACCAATCCATTTCCATGGGAAAATGGAGAAAGAACTAGCAAGGTTACTCTAGCGTTTTGGTGGAAAAGCTTGGGAAAGGAACTTGGAAGAAATACATATCTTCAATTTACACCTGTAAGTTGTAATATTTCTTACTTGATCAATAGAATATATGTTGTATTCTTCCCTCTAATTGATTGTTTATATAAGTTTGTGTCTTCATTGATTGAGAATTAGTATGTTTGTATGTTATGACATATTATCAAGTTTAGAAGCATCCTTTGTTCGTATATCTATTCCTATCTTAGGTATAGGAAGAACCTAAGGGAGATCCTCTTTTGCAAGGGGTAAAATACCTACAACATATTGGCAACCATATTGGCAACCATATTGGGGAGATTTCCTTTTATGTTATTTTCTTCCTTTTTTACATGCTTTCTTTATGAGATATTTACCCATTAAAATGTCTTGATCTAATTGCCAAACTTTGTTGTGTTCCTTCCTAAGTTCATTTGAATAAACCCATATCTTGGATCTGATATATCTCATCCTAGATATAACTTTTTCTTTTTTCTTTATGTTGGTCGTGAATTCCCTGTGTGCACAGAGTGACCGAAGCCTTACCTGATCACACTATCTCCCTCTAGAGGGAGCGACCGACCCCTTAAACCTGGTTTTTTGAAGAGTTATCCTTCAAAATACTCAACCAGATCCTTTCCCAATGGTCTCCTTCAGCACTCTAGACCTATCTTAGGCCCATGTACTTAATTTTGCTTCAAAATTTATGAAATTTATGAATTTTTTATTCTTTTTGGGGCCATCTCATGTGATTGATAGGTACAAATAGGATCATATAGTTTAATCCTTTTTTCCAGTAGAAGGTTATCCACAATTGTGTGAGAAGGTTTTTTTTTTTCACAAAGTCTATTATCTCATTATACAAGTCTCTCTTTCATTAGTTTGAATGTTTTTCATTTCCCAAATCATTTGAGAACCTTTCAAACTATTGTTTAGACTTAAAATCTTTTTGTGTGCTTTAAGTTTGCATGTTTTTTTTTTTTTCTTCCATCTGTTGCATTCATTTCAGAACATTGTCAATTGAAATCAAAGGATGAAGAAGAATTTTTTGTTTCAATTTTCATGTAGTTTGAAAAAATAAAAGAAACAAAAAACATTTCATTTAGAGTGTTTTAAAACATCATTGAAACAATTTGTGCTTGGTTGGTAATTTCGTAAATAATTTTGTGAGGTTGATTGAAAAAATGTCCTTTTGTTTCATTTGCTAGAATACATATGAATCGATATGAATTAGGGTGTTTTCTTACATAAAAAGAAAAATAAAGATACTCTTCTCCCTCTCATAAATAGGATTCATCGAAAGAAAACTTGTTGCAATTTATCCCTTTAACTAAAGAACAACTTTAAAAATGAACACGCGTTAGTAAAATTAACTAGAATTTTTCTTTTCTAAGAACAACAAAAATATTATAGGTATAGGGTCTTTGCACTAATATAAGTGAGTAAACTATCCAAGACCACTAACACAAACTATAGGATGCTAAAGATGGATTAAACCCAACTTTTGTATAGGCATAGTTGGGAACCCCCTCTCACATAGGGGCTACACATGAGGTCACGTGCAGATGGGAAACAGAGAAAACCTCTTTGAGGCTTAACCAAATGTAGTGGAATGATAGTATATTTGGTATTATTCTTGAGAATCAGTTGTTTCCATTTGGTCTCAGAAATTCGTGAATCCCAAATCCGTTTGGGGTCCTTTGCAGGTTTTTTCAATGCTCTTGTTCTCAGTCCTCTTTGGAATTTCAGACTTGACATCTTGCCCGTATTATCAGACCTGAATTTTGAATGCACCTATATGGAGGTTGAATATGAGTTTTTTACCTTAGTTACCATATTATTTAGGGATCTTATGCAAGGTGATAGTGAAGGGGATTCTTCACTGTACCTGGATCAAACGTTGGTCAAACTCACTCGATCTCCTTGGAGGGAAACCCATGGATAGATTGTCGAGGAGCTTGCACCAAGATGTAAGTATATTAAGATGGCCTTAAACATAGCTAATCCACCCACTTATCCCCACCCCTTCTCACATGTTCCAATGATGTTGGATTTCATCACCAACTAGTGCGGTCATGGCGAGAAGCTTTGGTTTTTTGTTTGATTCCTAGATTTCTTAGCGCGTGTTGTTTATTTTCCTTAGTTGGATTTAGGACCATCATTGTTATATCTCAATCCTAGCCAATCAAAACTTGTGTAGGTCTTGGAGGATGCAAGTTTTTCCTCCACTACATTACAGACTTTTTCCCTCCAACTCACCCAAAGACCACCTTCGAGAGGAGTTTCACAAGGAAAACCACTCCGAAGCCGAAAGTGTTGTTACCCCTTTTCTTGAATGCCTAGAAGGAGACAAATTTTGAGAGATATTTGTACTCCTTGCAAATCCACTCCTGAATGACCCTTTCGTTCCCCTCCTTCTTTAGGTAAGCTCTGTTGGAGAACCTTAACTTGGTATTGATTATGCTCTTTTACCAATTGTACCTTGTGAAGACGTCATGAGCATGGAAATACAACAAATCCATTTATTCAAAGGTTACTTCACACCACCAAGGGTTTCTAGTCCATCAGACCCTATGCAAACCCCTATGCAAACCCCATAAAATCCTCACTCAATTAGATAGAATCATAGAATCTTCTTTTAAACTCTTGCAATGAGATCAATCACATGAATATTCACACACCCCTCATTCCCCCATATCTGGTATCTCCTATATCTTTCAAACTTCCATATCATATGTTTTCCCCACCATTGTACCGCCCCCTTCAAGAACACAGCCTTTTACACCCCCCACTGGGAGGAATCCTTTATTTACCCCGCTGTTCTTAGGAGGCGATCCAAACCTCTTTGGAAAACAACCTTCAATGAGAGGATTAACTCCCAAAGGAATTCAACTATTGTTTTTTTGCTAAAAAACATCCATGATCCAATCTTTCACTGGGGGACAACCCCTATACTCAAGGAAAATATCTGTCCAACATCTAGCTAGGGGGAAACCCTTGACTTTCGAATAATTTTTAACAGGGGAATATCCTACTATCGAGAGCCAACCTTTATTTTACTAGGGGAAACAACCCATTGGATGGAAACATCCAGCCTCGAGGCCATATTCTCTCTAGGGGAACCAATCAACTAGGGGGAAACCTGTAACTACTAGAAAACACCCATCATGGGGATAGACTATTGCCTCTACCAACAGCCTACTATATGGCCACCCTTACCCAGGAATAACCAATAACATATGGAACCAATATCCACAACCTACCAATCCTACAATTGCTACTCAACTAGGAGGACCCCTTCGAGGACCGCCCTATGGTGGTAGACCTCCTTAAAGACCACCCCACAATGGAGGGGGAACACCCTATGGTGGCGGACCCCCTGGAGGACCACCCCATGGGGGAGGACCCCCTAGGGGACCACCCTATTGATGCACACCCCCTACCTCTCCCAGGGTTTGCTTGACATACCGGTCTAGGATTAGTCAACTCATGGAGTCAGATCGACTCTTAGGTCCCCTGATTGATCCACAAACAAGTTTACACATGCCCCTATTAGTTATCTATGAAAGTTATTTTGAACCTGCAAGCACTTTCCTTATTCTTTTTCCTTTTAAAATTTTGAAATACAGGTGCTAGATCCCTTCTCTAGGCCACTTTCCTCATATGACCCCGAGTTGTGTCCTAGGGCTTAACTCAAGAAGAACTAATCCTTCGAGCTTTAGGACTCTTGCACTCCCAACACTCCTCCAAGATACATAAGTGTTATGTAGTCAGAGCTAAGGATCAGGCGCCACATGCCTTCCTTCAAATTGACAGTTGGTAGATATTTTTGGCAGACTAGACTTTGACAGGTCCTGTCTACTCCATACGTGTCGATCAATGGTTCGAATGATGACAGGTGGATGGGCCAAATATCATTTCGGGACCCAAGGCTCCATGGAGTCTCCTATATCCATCTTTCACACTCCATCGAAGACTGATGTAACATAGTGGATCCCTACCCTCCGCGTTTCCTACTTTGAGATCAATGGTTGACGGTGTTTCGGCTTCCAGGGCTCCAACTTGTTTGATGCTACCCTTTCCTCCTTTCTTTTGAAGCCTCCTCCTATCAAACCCTTCTTCCAACTAACAACTATTGATTAGATCGACAATTTGGATGGAATCTGAGACTCTGGCCTCTAGTATTCCTCCACTCCTCCTTGATGTTTTTCCTCCAAAATGGAAAAGTAACGAAGGGCCTAATCGAATTCCACACGTCCACCAATCCAACGGTCAGGATTGCTTTGGGTCTCCGGGTTTTCAGGGGCCTGGACTTATGGAATAGCACTCAAGCTCCTCTTAAGTGTCCTGGCACTAAAATACGAGATCGCATGACATGTGTCCCCTCGATATCTGACAGTCAAGATTAATTCGAGTCCTCAGTCTTGGACTCCTCCACCACTTAAGTCTCATGCAACTTTATTATATTTGACGATTTTTATATCATCGCCGAATTCCCAAATGGATCATGTCTATCCATTTTTCTCCTTGATAACCTTATTCTACATGATCCTCCTCAAGTCTAGACATATATCTGACAATCCAGCTCACTTTTCTATCGAGATCGATGAGTCCTATAGCTCCTTCCTTTTGTGCTCTCCACCTTCCTTCAAAGGAAGGGTTCCTTGAATTTTTTAAAAGTATTTGAACTTTTCTCTTTTGACTAGATTTTAACTACGTGGCCTAGACCGGTGCTACACTTCTTGAGCTTACAAACTCCTATGATGATTTTGAAGGGCTTTCCCCTTCATGCAATTCTTCTATACAGGCCAACTCTTTGGTCCCAACCTGTGTTCTGGTGCTTACTACCTCACTTGATCTTATATCTTGAGACAAGTTTTCTCCCTTATGGAAATCTTATAGTTGCTATCTCTTTTGATCTTTGGTTAACTCCCAAGGAATTCATCCCTGGCACACACTTGTGATTCTATCTTGAGCTTTGGCTAACTCTTAGGGAATTCAGTTCTGGCACTCCATGCTCTTCCTCCTGAGCTTATGAACTTGGGATAAGTCCACCCTACGCAAACTATAAAATGATCCTCCTGATCTTATAAGTGCTCATAATTCAAAGGATCTTGGCCCTTCTGGCAATCAACTGCTCAAACCTCAAAGGTCTCATTCCCTTTTCTCCTCAAGGGGATCCTCGTGCACTCCTTGCACCTGCTCAAAGAACTCTTTGCTGAGCTTACATAGTATTCAATAACTCTAGTTGTGCTTTCTCTGCACAAGATTTCCTCTAGAGTGTTCAATAAATCTGAGGCTCCTTCTAAGTTTAATATTGTTCTGGTGTGCATACCTAGCATGTTCTCTTCTAACCTGAAATAGATTCCAAAACAAACACTCCTTACATTGGCTACAGAGGTATCTATACCCTCATGCACTCCTTGCACCAGCCTAAAGAACCCATAATTCTCATCCAACTCACAAATATGGGGAATTCTATCTTACTCTTGCAAATTGAAACATATATGCATATAACAACATATCATAAACACACAGTAAACACATTCAAAGACATGCAGAAAATAAATGAACATACACAAGAAATCATATGCAGGAAGGATTGCTTTGTATTAATCTATGAATGTCTGTACAATATTTACAACATCATACTGCAACATAGTGTTTCACCTTTCTCCTCTCTTGATCTCTATCGACTGGCTCAACCACAACTCAACTTAAAATTGAAAAAACCAATACAAAGATAAATGTTTTTTACAAAAGATGGCCTCCTCGAGCCTTCCCTCCAACTCACCTAACCTCATAAATTACATTGAATGATAATAGATTCGAATTAGACCTACCTACCTATCTGCCAACCATTAAAGGTGACATTACATAAAGCATGTACAAAGGCCATAACTTGAATTTCCTCAAGCCTCCAAACATTTAATACATTTAAACTACATCAAATTTTGAATTTAAATCAAAATGAGAGGGTTGGCACATTTCCCCTTCTTGAGTGCGCATTGATGAGATGGATTGATGGTGCATTGATGAGGTGGAAAGGATGCTCCTGCATCATACTCCACTACTGGGAAAATCACGGGCTCCTTATCATGAGCTCCTCTGCTCAACTATTGAAATCCTCTTAGATCCCGAACCTCTCCTTGG
The DNA here is from genome assembly GCA_009831015.1 of Picea engelmannii. Taxonomy (NCBI): domain Eukaryota; kingdom Viridiplantae; phylum Streptophyta; class Pinopsida; order Pinales; family Pinaceae; genus Picea; species Picea engelmannii. The sequence continues at coordinate 538,830 of ML777883.1, forward strand.
AGCTTCCCATCTACTCCTTTACCATGTTGCTGTTGCAGTCTCTCCTCTGCTCAACCTCCTCTTACTGATGACTTCTTGTTGTGATGACTCCAACATCAACTTCATTATCTCCTCTATCACCTCGTCCAACTGGTCTAATGGTTGGATCTCTCCATGCAGACTGCTCTGCTACATCTTTTCATGTTGATCAAAGGGAATATCATCTTGATATCCCATGCTATTTTCATTTTCTATGGAATTAGCTTTCTACTGCACTGCAGGCTCAAGTTCCGAAACTTCCTCACCCAGTTTCTTCTCATCCATCTCCTCTAACACTTTGACTTTTTCCAATTCTCCCGCTGGTACAACTCCAACTTCCTCCAGCTTCTCCTAAGGATAGGATTCTCCATCTGTTTCCAACTTAACATGTTGGATGTGCTTACTCTACACTATTACCCTTCTCTCCAGGGCTTCCAATTATTCATATAGATCATCAGAGTCTATGTTGTTTTCTTCCTTTTCTACTGCAAGTTTTAGTTCTACAGTCATCTCTTGTTCAACTTCCTGGCTTAAAATTTTGAGCAATTTATCTGACTTCTCCTCTTCTTCCTCTACTTGGACATACTTCAGTATCTAGTCCATCCCTTCCTCTATGTCAGTCTCTACTATTTGTCTTTCTTTTGCTGCACTTGAAATTTGTGCACTGGCCTCTACTGGGCTAATTGGTAGGAATATTCTAATTCCCCCAATGATCATAATGCAAGTATGATCCTCCTGTTCCAGGGATGAATTATTTAACTTCTAATCATATTCATTCACATGGTCTACAACCCCACATGAACTCTCATGCGGATGAGGACTCTCTCCAACATATTCTTCTTCTCCTTCCAGTAATCCTTGCTGACCTGAACTCATCTCCGATCTCCTGATATTTTCATATAGTCTCATCTCATACTCCTTTCCCACCTGACAACCTAAGGTTTCACTTCTTCTGTCCCGGTAGTCTACGAGATATTTGACCAATCTCATCTCATTTCCCTCCTAGAAATATGAACTTTCATCACCGAGGTTCCTTCCAACCTATGGTTCACAAATGTAAACCATCTCCTCTATGGCACTGAGGTTTTCAACATGCCTCAACCACGTTCTCAATTTTTGTTGTTGCCTCCTGGAAAATAACTTTTGGATAGGCGACTTTACCTTCTTCTTCAAGGTCCATTCATATTTCCATCCTCCTTGAGCTTCCTGCTACATCTTTATCATCATCCTGTCAATCTCTCCCCTCATCTCCTCGAGCTCTTGTTCCCTCTATGCCTCACTAAACTGCTAGAGGCCTCCTTGAGATTTATTCTTATGCCCTTCAATAGACATCTTTCACCTTTTCCTCCAAGAATGCAACTGGTTCTTCTGTCTCATCCCACATGGCTGCCTACTTTACTACTTTGTAATTGAGAGCATCATCGTCCTTCTCCTATAACCCTCCTAGATACCTTTTTTCTGCTACACACTTGGGAACATATCTTCACAGAGCACAATTCGTGGCTCTGATACCACTTGATTGTATTAGACAAAGATTTTCCAGGGCTTTGATACCACTTGATGGTAACCCCCTACCTCTCCCAGGGTCTCATCGACCTTCCGGTCTAGGATTTCTCAAATCTAGAGTCAGATTGACTCTTAGGGCCCCTGATATACCCCCAATAAGTTTACAAAGGCCCCTATTAGTTCTATGTGCAGGTTCTTTGGAGCCCATGAGCACTTTCTTGGTTCATTTTCCTTTTAAAATTTTTAAATACAGGAACTGAATCCCTTTCCTAGGCCCCTTTCCTCATATGACCCTGAGATTTGTCCCAGGGATTAACTCAAGAAGTGATAATCCTTCGGGCTTTGAGGCTCTTGTTCTCCCAACACTCCTCCAAGCTCCACAACTGTTCATCAACAAGAGCTACATATCAGGTGCCACTTGCCTTCCTTCAAATGGATAGTTGGCAGAACTTTTCGACCGACCGAAATTCGACAGGTCCTGTCTACTTTATATGCTTTGATCAATGGTTCTAATGATGATATGTGGATGGTACAGATCTTGTTTCAGAACCCGAGGCTCCGGGGAGTCTCATGTATCCACGTTTCTCACTCCACTGAAGAATTATGTAATAGAGTGGATCTCTACCCTCCACATTTCCTACTTTGATATCAATGATTGACGGTGTTTCGTCCTTTGGGCCCCCTGGTGGTTTTATGCTACTCTCTCATCCTTGCTTCCAAAGCCTCCTTCTGTTGAACCCTTCTCCCAACTGACAACTGTCGATTAGATCGATGGTCTGGATGGACTCTAGGAATCCGGTCTTCGGGATTCCTCTACTCCTCCTTGATATTGTTCCTCCAAAATGACCAATCTGACGGTCAAGATTGCTTCGGGCCTTCGGGTCTTCGGGGGCCTGGACTTATGGAAATGCACCTCAAGCTCCTCCAAATCATCCTGGAACTAGAATATGGGATCGCATGACGCATGTTCCCATGAGATTTGATGGTGACAATTAATTCAAGTCCTCAGGCTTGGACTCCTCCACCACTTAACCCTCGTGCAACTTTATTAGAGTTGACAGTTGTCAGATCACCACTGAATTCCTGAATGGATCCTGTCCATCCTTTTCTCACCTTAATAAACTTCTTCTACATGATCCTCCTCAAGTCTATACATATATATGTCAGTCCAGGTCGCTCCTCTGCCAATATCTACAACTCCTATAGCTCCTTCCTTTTGTGCACTCCTCCTTCCTTCAAAGGAAGGGTTCCTTGAATTTTTTCAAAGGATTCGACCTTTTCTCTTTTGACTGGATTTTAACTATGTGGCCTTGAACAATGCTATACCTTTTGATCTTACAAACTCCTATGAGGATTTTGAATGGCTTGGCCCTTCGTACTATTAATCTATACAAGCCAACTCTTTGGTCCCAACCTACATTCTGACGGTTTCTACCTCTCCCGAGCTTAGAACTTGAGACAAGTTCACTCCCTTATGCAAATCTTACAGTCTCTATCTCTTCTGAGATTTGGTTAACTCCCAAGGACATCATCCCTGGCACACACTTGCACTTCTCTTGCAGTCTAAGAATTGGATTGTTCATGACCTTCTGCACTCTTTGTTGAGATTTTGTGTGCAAAGGCACTAGTCCTCCTGAGCATCTACTTTCTCGAACCTCTAAGGGTCTCGGCCCTATGTTTATTTCAAATACTTATGGTGCCCTCCTAGCACTCCACGCTCTTCCTCCTGAGATTATGAAGTTGGGATAAGTCCACCCTACATGAACTCTGCATTGATCCTCCTGAGATTATAAGTGCTTGAATTTCAAAGGATCTTGGCCCTTCTAGAAAACAACTTCTCAAACCTCGAAGGTCTCAGTTCCTTGTCTCCTCAAGAGGATCCTTTTTCACTCCTTTCACCTTCTTAAAACACTCCTTTCTCAACTTACATAGTATTCAGTAACTCTGGTTGCGCTTTCTCAGCACAGGATTTCCTCTCGAGTGTTCAATAAATCCGAGTCTCCTTCTGAGTTTAATATTGTTCTGGTGTGCCCACCTGACACGTTCTCTTCTAAACCTAAAATAGAGTCCAAAACACACACTCCTTGCATTTGCTACAGAGGTATCTATACCCTATCATGCACTCCTTTCATCGGCCTAAAGAACCCATAATTCTCAGCAAACTCACAAATATGGGGAATTCTATCTTACTCCTGCAAATTGAAACATATATGCATCTAACAACATATCACAGTAAACACATTCAAAGAAATGAAAAAAATAAATGAACATACACAAAAAATCATATTCAGGAAAGACTGCTTTGTATTAATCTATGAATGTATGTACAATGTTTACAAGCTTAGACCACAACATAGTCTTTCTGCTTTCTCCTCTCTTGAACTCTCTCAACTTTCTCAGCCACAACCTGACTTAAAATTGAAAAAATCGATAGAAATATTAAAAAAAAATTACAAAAGAGGGGCTCCTCAAGCCTCCCCTCCAACTCACCTAACCTCATAAATTTCATTGAATTCCAACAGATCCAAATCGGACCTAAACCTACCTATCTATCATCCATTAAATACTCCATTACATAAATCATGTAGAAAGGCCATAACTCATCTTTCCTCAAGCCTCCAAACATTTAATACATTTAAACTACATCAAATTTTGAATTTAAATAAAAGTGAGAGGGCGAGCGCCTCTCCCCTTCTTGAATGCGCATTGATGAGATGGATTGTTGGCACATGGATGAGGTGGAAAGGATTCTCTTGCATTACGTATGGAGGTGGGCCTCCTGGAGGACCACCTTATGGAGGAGGACCCCCCGGAGGACTTCCCTATCTAGGAGGACCTCCTGTAGAACCACCCTATGGAGAAGGACCTCCTAGGGGACCACCTTATGGAGGTGGACCGCCTGGAGGACCACCCTATGGTGGAGGACCCCTTGGCGGACCACCCTATGGAGGAGGAGCTCCCTAACATCATCCATATGGAGGAAGACCATATAACCCACCTCCACAGGTCAACAAACAACTCTCGCTCTTGACAACTTTAGATATGCCTGATCTTTCATAGTTGACTAATGATCCCATATGGCATTTCCCTTTTTGGCCCCCCATTCCTTCCAAACTCCCATTCAATATTCCCAAGTTTGACATAAATCTTTGAACTCCTTAATGGACAATTCCATTTGATTACGACTTTTCCAGCAAATCCTTACAGGATCAACAACCAAATGGTATATAGAACTGTTGCGGAACTCCTTCGATGACTTTAATTCCCTTTCCATGAAATTTTTGACACACTTACAATTACCTATCCACTATGTGACTGGTACTGAGCTATTATCCTTGTTACGCCAATCAACCTCCACCCACATTTCATTTCATATTCATGAGTGGATGCTTCAACGTCAATTAACCAAAGCCAAAATCTGAGATCAATTATTAGCTGATTGGTTTACCAAGTCTCTTTTGCCACCTATAGCTCGAGATTTCACCATGGGAGGCACCATCACCGAGGAACAAACAATTAGTCAGGCCTAATATTTAGACTTGGTATACTCTCAATCAGGCATGCTATACAACTTGATTCCCCATGCTCATGGTCGTCGAATGATCCAACCAATCCTGCACCTAGACCCCATGTCGATGGCATGATCGGTCATGTTTATATTGATACATCTAGTCAGATGTCTGGGAAACACATCCATTCAAATAAAGATACCAATCTTAGCTCATCTATCCAAACAAACACTCCAACGAAGCCCCCTACCCAAACCTCCGAGGTTAATTCGGTGAAGTCTACTGCAACAAAAAACCCATAGCAATCCAGAGGAAAAAAGAAGGGTAACAATAATAAGAAAAATAAAAATTATTCTGAGGAGTTGGGCCCCAAGACACAAGAAAACAATGTTGAGGGTAAACCTAAACAAAAGGCCAAATATCCTTGCATGATTTGTAAGGAGGATCATTTCACCAAATATTCTCCTCATCTCATTGAAATATATCAATATGTCGAACAAGGCCCATCCTCTTCTACACCTGTAGTATTAACAAATCCTCCCTCCCAGCAACAACAACTGGTTGTGCAAATGCAACCACCCCCACCTGGGGCCAACCCTGAATCCTCATCTATAAACATATTGATGGTTAAATATGCCGGCTATATTTGCTAGAGCCATGAATTATGATTCTCCAGAAGGTGATTCTTTACCCAAGGATCCCCCCACATCTACCCCACCTAATGGCCTTCTCACACTACAGAAGCCAAATATCGAACTTGCCTTATGCCCTCCAAAGCGAGTACTTCGTCAAACTATGCATAATTCTAATGCTCGGACAACCCAACACTACAATATAGTAGAATATCTCACCCAATACCCTTGCACTATGTCGGTACTTGAAGTGTTGCAGTCCTGCCCTGCGCAGTGTAAATCTTTATTTTCAGCCATTGGTGGAATTGACCTTGCAAAATTTAATGTTGTTTCCTTTGACACATGTTGCAATGATTCTTTCCTATCACACCAATTATAATTACAATTCACTGTCCTGTATCTTAATAAAAATGTCTTTCAAACAATGATTGATGAAGTTGCCGCAACTTGCATTATGTCCTTGACATGTTGGAAATATCTTGGTTCTCCTCAACTTACCACATCATAAACCATCCTGAAATATTTTGACGTTCATTTTTTCAAACCCCATGGAATTCTCCCCTCATTCCCCGTTGTACTTAAGGGAAAAAATGCTTCGGTAGAAATCGAGGTAATTGATGCCACACTTGACTATACTTTGCTTTTAGGTCACACCTAGTTTTACACCATGAAGGATGTTGCATCTAGTGTCTTTTGAATTTTTAAACTCCCCCATCAAGGGAAGATCACCATTGTATACCAACTCGACTTTTGTACCCAAGATGTGTGAATAAATACTAATGCAAATATCCCCTTTATAGGAGATTCTTCTTCAGGATCCAAAAGCATCAAGGTCAACCTTTACCCCTTGTTAATGGGGAAATTTTCCCTCCCTCCTCTAGATTTACCTTTAACCATCTCCCTTAAAATGATCTCTGTAGTTGTCGGAACACCCATCAATTGCAATGACCCATGGGTAATCCCTCACCCATATAATTTGGAGTCTTATGGAGACATTATTCCACTGTCACCGATTGAGATGGAATATTAGGTAATATAATCGACATGAGAATATCCTGATTCACTTTCTAGCCTCCTATTGGATGATGAACTAGATATGCTTCCTCTCCCTATTGGGATACCAACGTTTCACCGTCCCATGAATTTCTCAACATCATCCTTCCTTCAGATGAAGATATTATGGAAGTCATAAATTTACAAGATAAACCTTGGGAGGATTTCCATCATAGATTTTCTTTCCTGCCCTGTGGAGAGAAGAAAGAGACCCAGATACAAACCCTCATTTCAACTGATATCCAAGATCCATCCCTTTTACCTTCCACATGATACCGTATTTTATCTCAAGGATATTTGGGAAATATTTCCAAAACCATTTCGATCGATATTTTAGTTAAAATTGGGGTTGTAGAAAACATTGAGATAGGTGCAGATTTTTCACCTGAAGAAATTGAAGCTTATATTGCCTTATTTAAATAATTCCGCGACATATTCACCTAGTCCTATGAAGAAATTTTAGGTATCGGCCCACAAATTATTGTACATGAAATTAAAACTTATCTCGGAGCCCATCCAATTCGACAATGGCTCAACCCTGTTCATCCATGGAAAGATACAACCATTAAGGAAAAATTTCAAAAAATATTGAATGCTGGTTTTATTTACCCTATGCCCCTAACTGAATGCGTGTCCAACATCATACCAGTTAACAAAAAGTAGGGAACCATCCAATTATGAGTTGACTATAGGAACCTCAATAAGGCATTTCCTAAATACAATTTCCCTACCCCCTTCATTGATCAGATCATTGATGATTGTGCCGAATGTGAAGTCTTCTCATTTATGGATGGCTTCTCAGGTTATATTCAAATTGAAATTACTCTGGAGGACTAGCACAAAACATCTTTTATATTCCCATGGGGAACTTTTTCATATCTAAAGTTACCTTTTGGTCTCAAAAACACTGGTGCAACATTCTAGCAGGCCATGTCCTGTGATTTCCATGAAATTAAAAATATAGTACAACCTTACCTCGATGATCTCCCTGCTCGATCTCCCAAGAGGTTCGATCATGTAGATCACATACGCCAAATCTTCATCCACTGTCAATATTACAACATTCACTTGAATCCACACAAATGTATCTTTGTTATGGATTTTGGTCGCTTACTTGGTTTCATAGTATCTAGATATGTGATCATATTTTATCCCCTCAAAGTTGAGGTAATCATCAAATTTCCTACTCCTAACTCTGTCATCCAACTTCAAAGTTTACAAGGAAAAGAAAACTTCCTTAGAAATTTTGTTTCCAATTTTGCTAAAATCACCAAAGGTTTCATGGGGTTATTAAAAAAGGGTGTACCTTTTATTTGGGATGAATAGGGCCAATGATATTTTGATCGTTTGAAGTAGGTTCTCACATCTAAGCCATTACTCAAACCCCAAAATTACAATAAATATTTCATCCTATACCTGGAAACCTATGGAACCACCATTGGAATGGTATTAGTTCAGAGTAATGATCAATAAAATGAACATGTTATTTACTATCTCAGTAACGATCAATAAAATATCTAGGGTGTCGAGCTTTGATATCCTTACGTTGAGAAGTTAGTGTTGGAAAATGTATAGGTTATCCAACGATTTCGGTATTACATTATTCTTCGAACCACCACTATTATCTTTGACACGAACACAATGCAATATATTTTGTAACGCCATATATTGGGGGGGAGATACTCTAAATGGATCATCCTATTATAGGAATTTGATATTGAATTCAACACCACCAAATCCAAAAAATATTTGATTTTTGCATAACTAATGACCGATCTTCCTTGATCCCTTGATGAATATGTGGTCCAAGATTCATTACCTGACGAATCCTTGTTTCTCATCGAATCACCTGATCCTTGGTATGGAGACTGTTATAGAAATATTTTCCTCACCGTATGCAAAGGTTCTCAGAAGGCCTTTTTCCATTTCCCTATGCAGACTTGAAGAGCCTTTTTGAAAATACCAAAGATAAAAAAAATATTTTTCCACATGTACACATCCTAACTACTATATAGCATGTGTATACGCAAGTTGCACCACTACATCCCGCATACATCGAATTTTGTGCCCAAAATTAAAAATAGTGTTGGGTTTCCATGTCACGTCATGGGATCCATGATCCTTGACCTTCCATATACTGGAAACATTTTGACTCGATCCTTCAGTTCCAATTGAAGGTTATAAATGGGCCATAATCAAGCTATGGTAAAGATGATAAGAATTCAACTTTGAGATCAAAGTTACTCTGGAGAAATTATTCACTTCATATTGAGTCTGCTTCCCTATGTCCTTTTAAGTCTGAACACATTGTTCATCCCCCAAGTTCTTCCTTGCTTGATTGAGAACCTCATTGTCTCTCTTTTATTAGATTTCCTTTGGTGGAGCATTGAAGTGGTGGAGGACCATCTTGAAGGGACTTATTTTCTCGATTCTGAACTATTCCAACATGGAAGTTTGTAATTCATTCACTTCTGTTGATTACATTTTAATATAAATACTCTTTTCTCGTCCAATTAATATCTTGGAAATATTTGAATTGTTATTCCATGGGAATATTTGTTATGAATTTTGATGGGTTATGCTATTGAATGTGCTAACCTTATATATTATCACCATATGCTTGTGTTTCTTGGTTGTTGAGGACAAGTTGCAAGTGTATTTCTTTGAGTCAAGTGCTCAACGGTGGAATTCATAAAACATATAGATGAGGTAGGCTCTATCTTGTCTCGTTAATATATTTTCTTATCTAGAATATCTGATATTAGAGTTGATTTATGTATTCATTACTGTCTATTGTGGTTTACCCCTAGTCATAGAGATATTTTCCTTGTAACAGAATTGGCGACCATACTAGGGATAGAATCTTATTTTGGGGTTTGGAGTGTTTTTCTCCTTTGATTTCTCTCGTTTATATTGAGTTTCTTGTTGTCTAATTTCTTGAGAGCCTTTTTTTATTTTGAGTGTGAGTTTCTTGGCCTTATCCTTAGCCTAACAGAGTTTTAACACATATACGGGGATTCTTTCCCGAATGTACATACACGTGTTGTCCTTATGCAAGAGGCGTATATACATGGTTTTATCCTAAACAATCGCGTACATCATCCTTTTATGTTTGGCTTCTAAGTTTGATGTTTTTTGGGTAAGTTGTGATGGTTGTTGGGTCTTCTCGGGTCTCTGGTATGACTGTTAAGTTCTTGTAGAATGATAGAAAACCTTTTTTTGGTTGATTTTTTTGGAAGTTCCTTTCTCATCATCCTATTCATTGATTGTCCTTGCATCTTGGGATGGGTGTTTTATTCTTAATATCCTACTTTTTTGTCTCTGTCTACGTAAAGTAGAATATCTATATCAAGATATTGTTCATTCCTTGCATTTTCATTCTTTTATATTGAAATTACAAAAATATTAAGCATTTTGCATTGTTGGCATTTGATCTTTTGGGTCCTTATCATTGATCTTAGTAAATGTATAGAAAGATTGCATCTTATTTGGAATTGTAGAACTAAATTGAGAATTTCGTTTTGAAAAGCTTTTCATTTATTGGGAATTGAAGTTAGGACTTTGTATTTTATTTATATTCATTTATTTTATTTGTTGAGTCATAACATCATTAGTTTCACGAGCACACCTTTTTTGAGTAAGCAAGGCCACTAAAAGCAATGTTGATAATTTAAAATTGATTAGAAACGATTTTATTTTATAAGGTGCACAAATTAGATTAAGATTTAGAGCCTTGGAATAGGATTTTGTGAGTAAACTTATCCAAGGCTATTAAATCAACATATGTGTCTGACTAAGGGAGTGGTGAAATCCATTATATAATTGGTGACATCATGAGTCTCCTCTTACAATGGAGTTAAGCATGAGGTCACATGAAGTTGGTTGACGGGATATCCCCCCAGTACCTTCTTAGTGTCAAATATATTTCTGGGGATTTATTTGTATATGGGGATCTTGCTAGTACCTTTACCTCTATGAGAGGCATTTCTTTCGAGGTTTCAGGCTTTGTTACCCTGCCCATATGATATACTTGACTTATGATTGTTCTCCTGTGCATCAATTATACTGTGGATTCTTAGTTGCTTGACATAGGTACCACATAGGTTACTTGCAGGGGTTATTTTGCAAATACCCTGGGTCAGATAAGGGTCATACAACACACAACATTTATGGAGGGTTACCTCTCTAGGGGGATCTGACCAACTGGTTCTTAAGTGCATGAGGGCCCTTATAACTGATTATGATACCTCTGATCTTTTGGAGGGAGTCTCAGGCCCTTCTTAGGTGAGGCATACCTACTTTAGGGGGGGATGTCCCTTTCAACCACTTTATCCTATTTGTGTGCATATTGGCCCTTTGTTTATTTTGGTTTTCTCTTTGATCATTAGTGAACCTTAGGATTTTTTATTGTGCCATGAGTTTTCATTATTATAGATAGTGGAGTCCCTTTGAATCCCTCATTTAGTGCCACCTCCCCCATGGCATTCGCTCATTTCATGGGGACAAATCCACCCGTGTTTCATAATGGTATACGTAATCATGATGCTCATTCAATACCTTGGGTCTCTAATCATATTCCTCTTGACATGCCAAATGTTCCTTCACCCTTTCCATCCTTTGTCTCGTCTCCTTATGTGAACCCTAGTTTTGGGTCTGGGGGCATGATGCCTCATTATTCTCCTTTTTCGTTTGCTTGGATTCAGATACCTCACTCGACTCTTACGGTAGGAGGCTAGAATATTCCTTCCTATGGATCAAATCCTAGATTCATTTTTCCAGGAGAAAGTGCTCAAATGGGCAATCATTCTAATTATTACACTCCATCCATCCATCCTTCTTTCGCTATGCCAATTCATATAAACACTTTTCCCATGGCAGACCTTCTTCTTTCCTCTGGTGTTTCATCTATGGGGAGTCCATTTTATAGTATGGGAAACCTCCTTCATGAAGTTCCTTCATCTGGGGGAAACATATACCCTCACCTGAGTAACCCTTGTCATGTTTCTTTCACTTTGCAAGAAACTTCATCAATGTCGATGCCCTTACAACCCTTTATGAATCAGTATGGAGGAGGATACTATCCCACTAGATAGGGCCATGGTGTATACCAGAACACTTCTCGGCCTACAATTTCTCAAAACCAGTCTTTCTTGAAACCTTGGTATCAAATACCGCAACCAACCACCACCACCAGTCCAATCACTACAAGTCATACTGGCATTATATCACCAACCTCTGCTAGTCATGTTGGAGATTGGTCAAAAACCTTCGCAATTCATGTTGAAGACCAACAACCAGCCACTACAATTCATGTTGGGCGCACAAATCTAGTCACTGCAAGTCATACTAGCATTATATCACCAAACTTTGCTAGTCATGCTGGAGATTGGTCGACAACCTCTACAAGTCATGTTGAATACCAACAACTAGCCACTACACGTCATGTTGGGGGCACAAATCTAGTCACTGCTAGTCACAATGCACATACATCACCAACCTCTGCTAGTCATGTTGTGGATTCATAACCAACCTCCGCTAGTCATGTTTGGGATTCATCATCAACCTCTACTAGTCATGTTGAATGTTCATCACGAACCTCTGCTAGTCATGTTGGAAATTCATCACCAACCTATGCAAGTCATGTTGGATATTTTCTACTAGCCTCTGCAAGTCATGCTGGGAGCATGTCACCAACCACTACAAGTCATGATGGGGGCGTTCATACGATTGATAAGCCTAGATGCGTAATACATAAGTCCAAGTTCTTTTGTAGGCTTTGCAAAGGAGATCACCTTACTCGTTTGTGACCTGCTATTGTTGTGGTACAAGAAGCGTGGTCCTTTCCTGGGGGCTCTTTAGGTTTTGTGTTGTCTTTGGTTTCCCAACCTTATTTGGTTGATACAACGGTCATGTTGATGAAATATTTAGCTAAAACCACTCTTCTTTTTAGGGGTGATGCATCTCTTGACCTTGTTGTATCGTATCATGTTCAACCAACGGTCGTGTCGATGCAATATTAAACCGATCCCACTCTTCTCTTAGAGAGTGACAAGCCCAAGGAAGTGACATTTCCGATGCAATCTTCGGTCAATCCCACTCTTCTTTTGGAGGGTGATGCATCCTTCGACCATGTCCTTAACATTTCTAGTAATGTACTTTCTGAACAAGGGAGCATTCTAATTTCTCTGAGCATACTCCCTCCAAGTCCTAGGGTGGTTTCCTTTGATTTGAATGATCTTGTAGAGCCTCAACTTCCTTCTTCTACACCCGTCCAGATAAGGGCATTCTTCGATATATTGTAGATAAGGTAACCTCTGCAAGCATTTTATCCTCTTAGAATTGGAAAGATTTGGGTTTTCCCAATCTTGTGTCAGCTATTTGTGAGTTGCTGACTTTTGAAAAAAATCTTGCACGGGAGCCTTGGCCTCCCCCATTATATGCTACTTAAAACAACATCCTTTGAGTCTTGTTTAATATCTTTTCTGACTCTCCCAAAAAGAGAAAATATTGTCGAGTGAACTTGTCTGTTTCACATTCATTAATTGGATTTGAAAGGACGTATATTTGGTGCAAGTTTAACCCTTTTTTGGACCAAGTAGACTAATTTCGAAAAGGAACACTCTAGTCACTAGTGGCTAGAAGAGTTCTCCCAGGTATTGTTTTATACCTTTTAGGACCTAGGGGACTAAATTTACGAAAAAAGGAAATTTGTTAGAGTTAAGTTGTAATTACATGTCATTCTTTTGCTTGCAGTATTGAGCCTATTATCGGTTCCCTCTTTTTCATTATAATCCTATCACCTCAACAATTTGCATCACCATCCAAGTATATCCTTGTTTATATCCTTTGCAGCTTGACACCCTATACCCAAGAGGAAACATTCCCCTGAGTGTCCATCTCTCGCATGAACCTCCTTGCTTTGAGAATACGTATGTTCCACTGATGGAACTAGCTTCTTACTTGCGACACTTGTTTCCTCCTCTGTATCATAACATTCATTTGACTATGAAAAAATAAAAAAAAGATAGGCGGGAAAAGAATATTATCTTATATTGGCAGCAGTCATGTCGCTTTGGAACATAGCACAAACTTTTTGAGTCCACTTGTTATCAAATTTTTGGGTTTAGCATGACCTTAGGAAGATGGCCTCATTACATAGAGTTTACTCCCCCGAATGGTTACTCTTCTAGTCCCTATGAAAATTTTGATTGATGCCTCCTGCATCAGAAAGTTTCATCATCAAGTCTATGCTTCCATAGTCATCTATATGTCTCATGCTCTTTTTCAAAGAATGTCTATCAACCCGTGTCAACTATTCCTCAAAAATCTTGAATTTTCATGTCGACCATACCCTTAGTGTGTCTTATAATTACATGAAACTATAGTCCTATTATGCACCCTGGTCCTACTTTTATCATTGGTAGGTAACCTTGAACCTAACAGTTGACATTTCACCATTGGTCGCTGACTTGGTGGTTTCCCTTGTGTTCAATGACAAGAAATCTATTCACACATTGGGATTCATGCAATGTCTTAGATGTCATTATCCTTGTTGGTGTTTTCCTCACCTTTGTCAACAATTTTCCTTATTGGATTTTATTCAGAGGGTCTTTTTTGTGTCCCACTTGCACCCGGTACACACAAAATACGCACAAGTTCGTTGGTTCGTGAACATGTTATTCATTTGTTTTCCTCCAATTAATCAATCTCTTGTTTTGTACCTTATGCTAAATGATGGGAGATGTTTTAATGCTCTCCTTTCAACGGGTCTCCTTCCATTTAATTCAACCCATATATTATGCAAACAAGACCTAGAGTCCTACGAGTACCTAGAGTCTTGCAGTCATTAGTGGTAGGTTCTCCCGCCATCAATAGTTGGGAATACATCAATGTCTCCTGATTGATGGATTCTTCAAGTGTTAGACCCCAACACCTTTATTCACACTTGTAAGAATGTACTCGGTGCCTTGATACCTACTTTCATTATCGGTATGTTGTCTCACATTTTTTAATGCTATACCTTATTGACCGGTAATCAAATGAAGTCTCACTGTGTTCGACCTCAACTCCTTTATTCACACGATGTAGACTTGCACCTTTGGCAGAATGTGTAGAAGACTCGAAGACATCAGTTCATAGTCGCAAATTTCTTAAGTTGTTTCTATCTCTCATTGGACCGGTACCTATGTGACTTCAATGATCATGGGGGATCCGATTGTACTTCATTGTATACATACATCTTTAGATTGATTTTGAGATTGGCTTTACTAGGCCTTGTTCATGACTATGATATCCTTTGGCATGTAACCACCTTTGTATTTTCTATTTATGGCCATGAATAGTATTTTGGTGTATTTTCACATGGATCTGCAGTGTAATTCAAATTGGCATCCATGTGCACAAAGTCAGTACAGATTGAAATATTCTCATGAGCAACTAGTTCATCCAGTTGAGTGTCCATTTCTCCACTTCTGGGTATTATAATGTATTTTAACCATTGTAAATACTCCTCTGGCATCACACATTAGGGGGCATCTGTTATAGGAAGATTTTCCTCACCCTATGAAAAGTTTCTTAGAAGGCCCTTTTCCATTTCCTTATGCAGATTTGAATTCCCTTTTTGCAAATCCCATAGATAAAAACAATATTTTTCCACATGTACGCACCCTAACTACTACACAACATGCGTATACACAGGTTGCACCACTACAACCCACATACATCGGATCTTGTGCCCAAAATTAAAAAATAGTGTTGGTTTTCCATGTCACATCATGGGATCCATGATCCTTAAACTTCCATATACTGGAAACATTTTGATTCTACCCTTTAGTTCCACTTGAAGTTTATAAATGGGCCATATCCGAGCCATGGAAAAGAGGCAAAGAATTCAAATTTGAGAGCAAAGTTACTCTGGAGAAATTATTAACTTCATATTGAGTCTGCATCCCTTTGTCCTTTTAAGTCTAAACACATTGTTAATCCCCCAAGCTCTTCCTTACTTGATTGAGTGCCTCATTGTCTCTCTTTTATGAGCTTGCCTTTGGTGGAGGATTGAAGTGGTGGAAGCCCAATTGGAAGGGACTTAGTTTCTCGGTTCCGAACCACGCCGACATAGAAGTTTGTAATTCATTCACTTCTATTGATTACATTTTAATAGAAATACTCTTTTCTCGTCCACTTAATATCTTGTAGATATTTGAATTGTTATTCCATGGGAATATTTGTTATGAATGTTGATGGATTATGTTATTGAATGTGCTAACCTTATATATTATCACCATATGCTTGTGTTTCTTGGTTGTTGAGGACAAGTTGCAGGTGTATTTCTCTGAGTCTAGTGCTCAACGGTGGACTTCATCGAATGTCTGGACAAGGTAGGCTCTTTATCTTGTCTCATTAGCATATTTTCTTATATAGCATATTTTATTATATAGCATATTTGATATTAGAGTTGATTTCTGAAGTCATTTCCATCTGCTATGGTTTACCCCTAGCCATTGAGATATTTTCCTCATAGCGGAGACATACTAATTTATCTCCAGACCCAACGTTTCTAGTCTAATATGTCTAAAGATGATCGTCGTCGTATTCACCATCAGTGTCGAAACTATCTCATCATCGACGATACTCTTTACCATCGTGGAGTGGACATGGTGTTACGCCGATGTGTCATCCATTCTGAAGCCAAACGAATTCTAAATGAATGCCACTCTGGAGCATGTTGTGTCTATTTGTCTAGGTTAGCCACTGCCCATAAAATTTTACTCACAGGCTATTTTTGGCCCATAATTATCAAAGATTGCATTAATACAGTACATAAATTCCACCCTTGTCAAATATTCTCTAATAAAATGCACGCTCACCCTTCTCCTTTCACCCCGTCATTGTAGTCGGCCTGTTCACCAAATGGGGAATTGATTTTAGCACCTGTAAACCCCTTTCTTCCATTGGTCATAACTACATTATTGTGGTTGTTGATTATTTTGCAAAATGGGAAGAAGTTATTCCCACCTATTCTAAATACGCCAATACTATTGCCTTTTTTGTATTCAATCACATCATTGTCCATTTTGGTGTTCCCAAATCCAACGTGACCGATCATGGGTTACATTTTTTCCATAGCATGATGAGAAAACTATCTGCTTTGTTGTGTTTTAACCATGAACACTCGTCTCCTTACTACCCTCAATAAAATGCTCAAGTTGATTCCATTAATAAGGTACTAAAAAAAATGCTCTAGAGAATGATTGGAAAACATAAATCCAATTGGAATTTAATTGTATTCCTGGATTTATGGGTATATCATACCTTGGCCAAAACAACCACTGGCTTCACCCTGTTCCAACTTGTCTATGGTTTGGAGGTTGTTTTACCCATTGACTGCGAAATACCATCCCTCAAGCTAGTTGTAAAATCTTGGCTGACACTTCCTCCGAAGAAGAGTGAATCTTATATTTATCCCATCTTGATTAATGACGTCGTGAAACCATCATGTCCAATGAGTCTCATCAAAAGTGCTTCAAACACCAATACGATAAAAAAATACGCCCATGAACCTTCTTAGAAGGTGACTTAGTTTTGGTCTATGACCAACACTGTGATAAATTAGGCGTAGGTAAGTTTGAACCTTTATGGAATGAGCCCTATATAATTACGTGAGTTCTTAAAAAAGGAGCCTATGAGCTAGTTGATTATCAAGGAAGCCCATTATCGGAACCCCGTAATGGGCTCTACTTAAAAACGTACTACGCATAAGTATCACACTATATAATGCTTTTCTACCATATTTATTATATTATGCTATGGTTTATTTTGTTTTCCCTTTATGTGAACATCTTTGTCCATTTCCTTATCCTACTTAATTCATGTGCTGTAGATGTTTTCATTTCCCTCACCCTATTTTGGATACATAGATGGAGCTATTCGCACCTCCTGGAACATCACTTTCGTTTCCTGGGTGATTATTTCATCCACCAACAAGATATTCAACTTTGGTGGCATCTATCTAGGCCCTCCAATAAATAATGTTGTAGAATATAGTGTCATCATTGAAATTCTGACTGCAACATCTTCTTTGGGCTTACGTCACCTGATAGTAAGCCTAGATTCTAATATCATAGTTTCACACCTCAACTCGACTTATTTTATTAGACATCCTATCCTTTTTCGTAAATATTTAAGGCTACGACTCTTGGAACGATCATTTCATTTTATTACTTATGAACATATACTAAGACAATTCAATTGTTTAGCTGACTCACTAGCAAATTTTGTTTTGAATTGGCATCTACTTCATTAAAAAAACATCACATTAAACATTCATTGTATAATTGTTATTTCTTCTTATTTCATTGTATAAGAAGAAATAACAAAGCCATATGTCCATATATATATATATATATATATATAAAGTGTGTCCAAAAATTATCCAAAACTGGTATAACATAACAAAACTGGGTTTTCCGCCCATACATCCGCAAAACAAAATGCACCAAAATTTCATCACACTAAAGAGAACTAGTTGTCATGAGGATCCCTCTAATCATTATAGAAAATGACTACTCATGTGACCTTCCACAGAAGGCACCCAAAACTATTCCCCACGCCTACTATGTTCCTTTGCATACGCATAGGTATATCATCCATATGTGGCACTAGAATACCCACAGTCAAATGCTCGATATTCTCCTCGATATCTTCGAAGAGCTCTACATCATCTCTCCCAACATGTTGTTATATTCCAATACCTAGTTTTTCATCTCACTTATTCAATGGCGACATACCTACTGGACGTGCTAGTGCACAATCTACCCATAAATAATTATTTGTTATGTTATACACAAAAACATTAAAAACACAATATATATATATATATATATATATATATATATATATATATATATATATAATCTTTCTTACTGAACTCGATACTGAATATTTCCCCCTTGGGGAGAACAATATTTGTATCACCACGATATTCCACACCGTGATATGCATAATCATCTATCGCCACTATTTGGAAATCCCAACATCAGAAAATTATTGCATCAAACTGTAATTGCGTTCCCCCCCAAGTCAGGACAATAGATATGTCCATTTATTCATAGCTATATCTCTATACCCAAAATCGTGCACCACATCCCATGGGCATGAAGGCACTCGCTCAAAGAAGAAAGACAATAAAATGGATCCATAACAAAATTGCTTTTGTCGACCCAACCTGCACTTGGTCAACTAGTCCTTCAATTTTTCCAACACTGTGACACACCAACTATATACTATAGGGGATAGACTCATCACTGCATAATCTACTTGGCTCCTCGAAGCCAAGTGTGGCCCAGTAATCCCTGTCGCCCGTGTAATGGTGAGTAAAATGGTGCATAAGGTCAAATCCACTACTTGACTAATCAACATGTTATTTCCACTCTTCTCTGTACATGGGTGATAGTAGCATGCCACATAGTCATCTACCCTCTCTACACCACCCCTCTTTCCACTTACCAAAACCACGGTGGCACCACAATGGGACAATCCCGTCATAAAATATATATCCTCCATCTCCAAGGTTAATACCTAGTATTGTACCACAAAGTGTTTTCAATCTATATCCCACATATCGTCCAACTTCTGTAACATGGTTGGTTGAGCTCGCATGTTTTGAAAAAGGAAGAATTTCAGTAACCCACAATTTCTCAAAGCATCTAGAGTGGGAGTATAATCCATTGAAGCATTATCATTGACTTCATGTTCACATTATATCCACTCCAACATTGTTTATCACACCTACCACAAACACCTGTTAAGCCCTAATATTGGCTCATTACCACTTAATTGGGGCATATTAGATTAGTAATGTTATTTTATTTATGTCGGCTTTAGGCCATTAGTTGTGATTTAGATTAGTAATGCTATTTTATTTATGTCGGCTTTAGGCCATTA